>VXBX01009898.1:87555-164698 GCA_013400415.1 Scytalopus superciliaris | reverse complement strand
CCCGCTCCCCATGGCAACCGGCACCCCCGGCTCCGCATCCCGCCGCGAGCATCCCCGCCGCCTCAGAAAAGTTCCCCTCCCTCCCCTGCCCCCCCCAAAACACAAAATTTCCAACATTAATCCTCCTTTTTCAGTTTCGCTTCCCTTTCCCTCACCTTCTTTATATTTACTCCTTTTGTCCCCTCAGCAGAGCCGAAGCCGCCGCCGTGTTCGCCCTTTCTTGTGTCGCATCGTGCCCCGCTCGTGCCTTCCCCTTTCAGCTTCTCGGGGCGAGAACTTGGCTGCTCGTACACTTGCGGTTTCACAACACCATAGAGAGGACCTCGGGAAGCCGCTCACGAGGAGAAGTTTTGGGTTCGGACCCGATCTTCCACTGCAAAAAAAAAAGAAGTTTATTCGCTTTTCTTAGGTTTCCTCACCTTCTGAAGGACACGGGGAATTTACCGCATGATGATTTGCTGTAATTTTATTTATAGGGAATGTGTTTCAAGGAAATTCCCGAACTCTGCATTAGGAGGAATCAGTTGTTGGTTGTTTGGGTTTGGGTTTTTTTTTTTGTTTAATTTGAAACGATTTTAGAGAACAACCTTTTGGGTTTTTTAAGAGTGAGGGTGTATCAGGCTCAGGGTTAGAGTGGGCAGAATATTCCCCCAAGGTCAGGGGATCGAATCCAGTGGCAGGGAGGCTCCTTCTGCTACACCCTGAAGCACGACCAGCTTCAGAAACAGAGCCTGACCACTCAGTTTTGATCAGAATAAATTATTCTCAGCAACTTTCATTTAGCTCCTACCTAATTTCCACCGATTGAATGTGTTATGATTCATTCAACCTGTCTGTTTTACTTTTACAGCTCAGAAGTTAGCCAGGGCCTTCCTACCCTCTCGGTGGACAACAGAAATGCACTTATATTAATTATGTATTACTAAAGCTGAAAGCACCCTTCATTCCTAAATCATTAAAACAGGCTGCAATGCTTTGCCTGTAAGAGGCTCTTTTGCCTAAAATCCTTTCCCTCAGAAAGTGCACATCAGCGTGCCTTCCACACCTCAGCTGCCTTGGCAGAGGGAGGAGCAGCGCTGAGCTGAGCCTTGTTTGCCTGTTGGGATCAGGGTGTGTTGCTTTGACTTTTGCCCAGCTGGGCGGCAACCTGAAAGAGAGACGTTTGAATCCAGGATCCCTTCGGCTTCAGCTTACTGTGTGAAAGGCTCTGCGTGGGCCACCGAAGGTGGTATCTATCCTCAACCTTCGACTGCATTTACACCCTGGCCTGTAAAGCGGGTCTGCTCACAGGCTTTTTCCATTTACCCCTTAAAAATGCAATCTGAGTTCAGTAGGAATGCACACTCTCTCACCCTTTATACTTTGGTGGTAGGAAAAAAACCCACCACAAAACCAAACAAGAATTAAAAAGATAAAAGCTGTAAGTGCCCTCAAGTCACCACCCCCTCACAGACTTGGACTTTGAACGCATTTTATTTGAAAGAAATTGTAGCACAACACTTCAAATGAAATAAAATGTTTCCACACCTCCCGAAAAACAGTCACCTTTATCTTCCTGGACCCTCACTATTCTCAGCATACCCATGTTAGGTCTTTTTTGCTTTTAACTGTACTATGTTGTTCAAAATCCATCAATTATGCATCAATAAATACAATGACCAAGATTTGTGGTATTCTGGCATGCTTCCTGAATCTCCCCCTTACCTCCAAGTCCAACCACAGTCACCTTCACTCAGCCTGTAAAGTCAGCAGTGGCTGCAGCAGTGCATCTATGGGACAGGGGCCTAAAGAAAGTCCAGCACAATCCCCAGAGAGGCTTAAACTTTCTGCCTCATGTTGTACCTTTCTCCATAACACGCAGTGGCCAAAATTATGTCTCCCAGAAGTGGACATACAGTTTCAGTCCTGCAACAGCTCATCTGGGCTGTTAGAGGACCTGTATCCAACCCAGCCCAGTTGGGGTGCAGAGTATTTTGAGTGGGCACTGCCAGGACAGGTGCCAGGTACAGGACAGGCACATGCCACAGATCCAGGATTCAAAATCCCTGGTATTGCAGAGATGGGAGTCACTCCTCAAGAGTGTTCGATTTCCCACCAGCCACAGCCCCCAGGAGCAGCTCGGCACATTCCTGCCCAAACACCATTTGCCTCCTGGGGCAATGCTTCATTTCCACCCTGTTTTCAGCAGCAGCCCAAATCCATCCCTGCAGCTTACACAGCAACCATGACAGGGCAGGGCTCCAGCTCTCCTGGTCCCCACCAAACACACAGCCAGAGAGAAGGGTATTCCTCCATCATGAATAGGCAGGGACAGTCTTCCACCACAAACCTTCTGGGGTACACTAACTCCTCTCCTGATGTTTGCCTGCTCTGCCTGTCCCTGCCTGTACAGGCTGCTGACTACTGACCTCAGCCAGCATCAGGTAGCTGACAGATACTCCAGAGAACTGTGTTTGCCTCTGCTGAGTGTCCGCATCGAGTTCGATCTCCACTTCCTTGCTGTGATCCAGTTTGCCTGCTAAATCCTACATGCCATTTGTGAAGGCAAGAGGGAGCAGGTGGTGGAGGGCTGGAAGCAATGGCATCAGGCAGAGCCAAGGCCACTGGTGTCATCCTGCTGTGCGTTTGTTCACCCCTAAGAAGCTGGAGAGCCACGACATGGAGGATGTCCTGCCAAGTTGTTTTGTGCAGAATCCCTGAAAGCTGCTTGCCCCCAAATTTCAGACTGAAAGCACTAAAGAACTTTTTCCTGCAATGTATCCCATCCCACGTTGGAGGTCTGTGGCTGCCAGCAGTCTGAGCCCGCACACCACCTTGGTCTCTCTCTTGCTCCATCTCAGTTTTCTACTGGAGACAGCACAAGCACCAGAGGTACAAGGCAAGCCTATGTCAAAACAGCAACCAAGAAATTCAGGATTCATCCAATAAACATGACAAAGGACATGGTGCTATTTTCTAACACTGACCTTTAAAATAGGTGGGATGGTCTTTAGTCATCGTACTCCCTACAACTCTCCACACAGTTCCCCAGGATGTCCATGCAGCATCTCCTGCAGCTCCCCCCCAGGCAGGAGGCGTGGGGAAAATGGGCTGCAGAGGTGGAGGCAGGTGCTGAGGAGGTGGCAGGAGGTGCCCTCCACCCTACCCTTGCCACCTCCTGCTTTGAGCCAAGACAGACTTAGCAGAGGCTGCTGGTGCCTCCTGGCCTGGCTCCAGGCTGTCCTTGAATGTACTTACCACTGAAGGACATGCCATGCCTGCTTTGCCAAGGTGGCTGTACATCACTGCAGCCTTTATTACTGGCTCCTGCATGATTTCTGCCAGAGCCTGGCTGTTCTCTCCCCTTCAGGGCTCAGCCACGGCTTTGGGCGACTTGCTACCACCACAGGTGGTGAAATGCAAGAAAACAAACAGGAAAACATGAAGTGGCTTTGCTGGGCTTTTTCTGCTCTGTACAGAAAATAGACTCTTCCACCTCTCCCGTGTCAGGGCCAATATCCTCAGACCCTCTCTCTCGTTTCAGTCAGAGGTGTTGATGATAAATGGCATTTATATGTGCATCCTGGGAGAAGACTTTCCCTGGGCACAGAGGTCCTCCAAACCTGTTATGTGGAGGACAAGCCCACTGGGAATATGACACCTGCCTCCTCACAATTGCAATGCCTCTTCTGAGGGGAGAGAGCACACTGGGGACTCTCTGAGAGCTGCATCATCAGGACATGACCTGTGCCACCCAGTGCCATGAAAGCACCTCCTCACCCAACTGGTCATCTAAAGTTTGATGCATGTTCAGTGCTCTTAGGTGCTCAAGAGTGTGGAGAGCAGGGAAGGGCAAGAAGAGAGCCACTAAAAAGCAGGGGGGTGAGTGCAGGAGTTTCAGTGGTATGGATGTGTGATATGAGAGCCAGTGAGTCCCAGTTACTGTGCTGGGATTTCTGCCACAGTGTGAACAGTCAGTTGGGTTTCATGGTGTCTCAGCATAGTGTCTCATGTTTGTCGTGAAATCACTGGCCCTTTGATCCTGGTGACCCACAACTGGTGTATTACCCTGCAGAAAGCTGGCATAAGAAAAGTTTGCCCGGTTAATCCATCCAGGAATGGCATTGTCTCCTCCACAGGAGCAAACTGGACTGTTCACAGTTCTGGCTAGCCTTTGTTTCTGCCCAGTGATGCTGTGAGAGAAATGTTGCCCCAGCACTGGTTAAACACCTGCTTCTTCTAGGTCTTCTTGTTGCAAGCAGCATGTCTGATTTGCATCGACAGCTTGTTTGAAGTAATAACTTCAAAGGGACTTCCTATTTCTCCAGGTTGGTGTGTCTGCCTGCTCAGCTCCCACACCGTAACTTTCTGCTTGTGGTTTCTGTCCGGGAATGTCTCCTGCTTTGCTTTCTCCTACCACCAGTCTAGTCTACTGTTTGATCTCTTCCCTCACCCTAGGCAAAGCCAGGAGGGACACTGTGCAGCATGTGTTTCACAGTATTTCTTCTCCTGCCATCCTGCTGCCTGCCACATTTGCTTTTTGTCAACTCTTGTTACATCCTGAATAGGAGTCAGTGCTGAGTTTTTGTTCTTGTTGGAGTACCTATATACAGACAGGTCCAAAATCCCTCATTTTAGGGACTGAAGTGGTCTCTTTTTTTTTTTTTTTTTTCCCCTTAACAGCTCCTCCTAAGATTTGGGGTCCGTTAACATCTCCTGAGACACACTCTTCCATGGATATCTCTGCAGTATAGGTCCAGTTCTCAGACAAGCAGGTAACTATAAAGGAAGTTGTAGGGATAATGTTACCTGGCAAAATTAATGATTAGATGATTTCTCAATGATACAACCACTGATTGGAAAAATACTCAGTGCTGGTGGCAGTATTCCTCCTACACCACATGTTGCATGTCCAAGAACTGAATTCAATGTATTGAGTTACCATCAAAACATTAAGACACTTCAAAACCGGCTATCAAAAAATATTTGCAGAGCTAAGAAGTTACCTTTATTAGAAAGAGTTTGAGAATACTGCTACCCTAGGAAACACTTTGGGTGGGAATATCAACCCTAATTGCACCCGGTTGTATGGTATGCCTTAGGCTAGCTCAGCAAACGATGTGAGCCTAAACCTGCATGAGATGGTTCTGTCAAAACAAAATAGTGAACATTTCGCCAGTTTATCTGTGTCCCTTGAAGATGAGGGATTAGGTTTTTTTCAGATTTCTGAATGATACAGCTGGAAAACACTCACAAGGAGACCAGTCCAATGAAGCCTAGTTTGGAAGCTTGTGCAGAGGAACTTACTCAAGAATGGACAAATCAACCATGGAGGAAAGCAAATGTGGTCTACCCTAGCAACACATTATATATTTAGCACTGTCATCTGTTTACTCTTAAACAGGAGGAAGTTTATCTGTAGACTTGCTATCCTCAACAATAGATGAGGAATAAAATCTGCATCTTTACTATTGGAAAGGATCTTGCATTGTTAAGAGGTAGCTTGCCTTCCTCTCTTTATGAGTAATACAAATACCTTAGAGAAAATAGTAGCAATTTCCTAAATAAGACTGAGTCCATTGTTTTTGTTGTGCACAAACAAAAAGATTCATGCCTTTTAGTATCTAGCCCACTATATAATGTGCTAGGCTGAATTACCCAGAGATACTTTGTTTTGAAAGGAGTGCAGAAATCCTGCAGGTTTAATTGCCAATAAATCAGCATGACCTCCACTCCCTGACACTTTTTTTCACAATGATCTTTTCAAGCAGAAAATGAAGAGACTGATTTTTACAGTGTGTGCCTACTGCCTTTGGAGAGATAACAGCAATGACACACAGGCAGGTTCCTCCATTAAAAGCTATCCTAGATAATGAAGGACTCAATCAATGGTGTGTTCTGTTTGCTTTCTGCTTATTTTCACCTTGTGTTATGGCACTCTCTTTTTGTTGTGATTAGGAGAGCACTTGCTTGTTTAACAATTGGCTTTCAACTTGTGTTCAGCAGTACTTGAGATGAATTTATCTGTGGTTCATTTTTATCCTGATGTTTAAAATTTTAAGGCAAATGGCAATAGTCCAAGTTCTGATCTGAGGTTAAATATCTGACTAAGGATTTGCAGTTCGAGGAGAGCTTGAGTACTTTTAAAATAAACTGTTTTGATTTCCATGCACAATAGTCATTAGGATGTCTCTCAGTCACAAAGTTTTACGGTTTTACATTATTGTTCAAGAGAAAAGGTATGATTTAAAGCCCAATGAAAAACCCAAAAGCTAGTCCCAATCTTCCTGCATGTTTTAAGTTTACTTCTCATATCAGCTTTTGCTTAGCCTACCTTTAATACAAGCATCTTCAAGCATTTACAAGTGCTTAGCTTCAAAACACCAACTGAGGCAGCTGGTTATTATAATCTCTTCTAACAGATAGGTGGGTTAGTACGGGGTGGGACTGAGATGGAAACTGCATCTCATCATTGTACAGTGATGGGCTGGGGTTCAGCGTCTCTGAAAAAGTTCCCTAAAATATTTTCTTTCATCCTGCCATCATGGTTTTTTTGCTGAATTAGGAACAGCACAGAAAAGCTGTAGCTCTGCTGTCAGATGTTTTTGGACTCATGTTACAGGTGATGCCATCCTCATGTTCAGCCCAACAGCAAGAGGAATGCACAAGCTTTCCAAGGATGTTGCTGGGAGAACAGCCTTAGGAGACACTCTCTGAATGTCCCCTTTTGCACATGACACTTACAAACCAAGGAGCACATAGCACAAGACAAAGGAAGCCAGTGATCAGCCTGCCAACTCCATTAGTCTTCCTGGGTACTGCAAAGGCAAGGAAATAGATACTGCCTAGGTCTGAGGGAAGGAAGGACCACCAGTCTCCATAAGCAGCTTCTGGTGTTGGATGAGTTGATTGTCAGATAAGAGACAGAGGCAATAGGATTGGCCATGATGGGGGCTCTGATGGCAGTAAGCACATAGTCCTGGCACACATGCATAGCAACCTGGTTCTCCTGACTCTTCTTTGTTGCCCATAACCTGTAATTTAAGGGATTCCAGACATGACAGAAAGATTGTATATGGAACTGGCACGTTGTTTTTATGAATTTCAAAGTGTTTGCAAAAATATATAAAGGGTGAAGAAAAGAAATCGAGACAAGAAGTGGGATTATGGATGGAGCAAACAGGAGTGCATATTTCCTATAGATATTTCTTAGGTATCTATATTACATATGGGACACTGTGCAATGCTTTTATGTCAAGAGAAGGCTAGTTATGCCATCACTGGTATTGAAGCATTGACCCAGGCAGTATTAGTTACCAGCTCCAGTGACTTCATGATGTGGTAACAGTTCATAAGGAGAGCAATGTGGAGTTCTGATTCTCCCTGTCTTGGGCCCACATGGTTTGAGACTCCAGGTGCATTGATAAGTCTGGGTTTGAAGCCTGATTCTGCAGGGAATTTACCCTTTGTCTGAATTTCCCTTCATTCCCAAATTGCCTGATAATCTCTTCACACAAGAGAAACTAAAGATGTGGTCCTTGTTACAAGGCAAACAACTATGGCTGGTTTGATACTCACAAACCAATTAGTTTTTCAAGCAAGCTAAAAACACTCACTCTCACATGGATGATATTCCATCATCACGCCTGAAAAGTTGCAGCCTGTTCCAGTCAAGGATTTCAGACAGGCTCCCTGGCTGGAAAAATTAGAAAGATCACAGAATCACAGAATATACTGAGTTGGAAGGGACCGCCAAGGATCACAGAGTTCAACCCTTAGCCCTGCACAGGACTGTCCCCAGAGAGTCACACCATGTGCCTGAGAGTATCATCCAAATGCTTCTCAAGCTCTGTCAGGCTCGGTGCTGTGACGACTGCCCTGGGGAGCCTGTTCCAGCACCCAAACACCCTCTGGGTGAAGAGACATATCCTAAACCTCCCTTGACACAAGTTCAGGCCATTCCCTTGGATTTTGTCACCAGTCACCACAGAGAAGAGATCAGTGCCTGCCTCTCCTCTTCCCCTCACGAGGAAATTGCAGGCTGTGATAAGGTCTCCCCTCAGTCTCCTCCAGGCTGAACAGATAAGGGTTCACTGAAATCCTAATCACCGTGTGCTAGGGGCTGGCATGGCTCCTGCTGGTTGTTTCTGAGGGGCTGTTGTGGAGTAATGAAATGAAGGCATATTAAGTAGATAAAGGTATCAACCTGTGATGTTGCCATCACTCAGGGTATAAAGTTCATGGGAGAGGAGGGAGATTGAAATGGGGAAATTTCTGTAGACAAAAAATACTACTTCATTCTTTCATTGCCTGAGCAAGATGTGCTGGGCAGAAGGATCAACTGTGTTGAAACTCCTAGCTACAGAATAAAACCTGTTCTCTTCAGTGCACTGATGCTGCTTATAATCTCATGAGTCAGAGCAGGAGATGGATGAGGTCTTGGAAAATAATCTGGACTCAGATGTCCTGTTGATTACAGACTGAGGTAGCCATGCTAATAATGATGCCCTTTAGGACTGGTGGCGTAGACCTCTACATAGACTAATACATCCTGCTGGGGAATGGCCCTCGAGATGCTCAAGTGGCATCTCCAGCTCTTCAGCTGGGTAGGTTTGCCCCTGGTGGCAGCTCGAGCAGGGCTGGCAGGTCACTGTGCAGCACAGAACCTCTCAGACACAGATCACCATGGCAGCCAGCCACAAGCGGCGGATGGAAGCTCCCCAGGGCAGGGAAGTTTCCAGATGTGAATGGGAATTTACAAACTGCCAAAAAGCAGATAAAATAGAGGATGGACTGAGTGCTGGAAGGGCAGAAAGTCATTCTGTGCAAGGTCACATGTGTCTGCACACATACATCTAGAAAATGTCCTCATCCACATTTAAAGCCGGTTTTGATCAGGAACGAAAGAAGAGTCATCCTCCCTCTCCTTTCCTGGGTTATTATTGTTGGCACTCTTTTGAGGCAGAAAAAAGATTGGTGACCAGTCAAAGATAGTCCTTAAGCCCTTTGTTTTGTTCACTGGGTACACAGTCTGTGTGAAGAATGCAATGGGGAGCATCCACAAAAAAAAATTGTTTGAGATTCATTTATGAGCCTGTCATCGCCTTAAGCTGGCTGCTTTGACTAGAGCTGCTCAGTGAAGGGATGAGACCATGGAGTTCATTAAAATATCAGGAACTAGCAATGTACATTCCTCACATTCTGTTACTTACTTTTCATTTGTACTTCTAAAAAATGAAGTGTTTTGTCCTTGTATGAATCCATGGCAGGGAAAAAAAAAAAAAAAAAAAAGAGGATCAAATTAGAGATAAAATGCAAATAAAAAATTAGAGATCAGATGCAAATGCATCTGATAACTGGGCTTTGCCTGGTGAGAGGCCCTAAAGCCCAAATCCAGGGTGGGAGAACAGACAGGGTGGGAGGAGACATAGACTCTCCTCCAGTGTGTAATCTGTGCAAAGCCAGGTTTGAGAGGCTGGTTTGCACAGAGCTGGTGCCAAGGAGGAAGACCCAACACTGTGCCCTGGCAAGCTTGATCCATGAGCTATGGAGCCCCTCATCAGAAGGCATTTCTTCACATCTTATCTCCAACCTCTTCAGAAAAAATAGTTTTGCAACAAATATTGCATCTATATCCTTGGGAAAAAGTTTGGGGGGTTATGACCAGGATTTCCCTTGCTTTTTCTAGTGCAAGATTAGATTTCAGCCAGTGAAGCTGCCTGCTGGGTTTTGGAGAGCTGGTGGTGCATCCTCCATGCCTGCAGCTGCCAGGGGAGGGATTGTGCACCTTGACTTTCACAGGCTTTAATAACCTTGATGTTCTAATCTTTCACCTGTAAAAACCAAAGTAATTCAAAATTTTCTAAAACTTAAGGCTATCCAGGAGAAAAAGGTTTTCTCTACCTTCCACCAGATCCAAGGCTTGAGATGATCCAAGGTGGAATTAATATTCCTTCGATCTCGCTTCTGCCATATATCAGACTTCCCTAAAATGACTGTAATCAAAACACTTATCACTGAACATTATACTTAAGCAATTTCCACATTTGCATGTAGCATTGGTTACCTCTCAGCAGCAGTTTACAACTTTTTAATCATTGCCAGAAATTTTCTCCATATGCCACTGAAAACATCAAAGCTGATGTTCCCGAGCTGTTCTAACATACTCAGGATTATCCTCATGTAAGGCTTTCAAAAGTAGTGTGAGTTACTGATTGTATTCCACCTCTAATTTTTTTTTTGTCTTTTGAAGTTTAGATGATNATTTAACTGTAAGAGTACACTAAATATTCAGTATAAATCTACTTTGTTATAGATATGCTTTGAGTCCAGCAAAGGAATGGGCTGTATTCAGGTTTAGAGTATTTGGGGGTACAACAAGGTGAGGAAGAGTAGTGAGAAATGGCTGGGCTCAAGCGCAGTAATCCTCATTTGAGTAAACTTTGCAGATTTTTTCTGGGCATCTTGCTTGGTTTAGGATGACAGAATCCGCCTCAGAGCAATTTCTTTCCCGTCTGGACTCTTTGAGAACGTCTCCAGTTGGGCGCACAAAGTCAAAAGCACCTTCTGCACACCTCTTTCCTGTGTGTGGTGGGAATTCCCTTTGCCAGCATAACATGAGGGGCTTTCTCTGCCCTTTCCAAGGAGGCAGAAGGGGCCAGACGTCAGGCTCCAGCACCTTTTCTCCCACTCAGTCTAAGCCTGAGGTCCCAGAATAGTTACTGGAGAACCTTTTAGAGGTCCTTCTGCCCTGGGACAGGAGCAGTTGCTATAAAGCCATTGTAATTCATCTGCAGAAAAGCAACCACCACTGTAGAACACCCGCACTTCCCTAGCAATCCTGCTGGCAAACCAGCAAGCTCTGCCTGTTCAGTGGGTTGCTTCCTGCATCCTTCCTCTGTTGTATCTCTCTCAGTCTTTTGAAAGTCACTCCAGAATTACAGCAGCATCACTTAAAATCAGACTCTGAGGCATGAACCAGCTGTTTGCTTCACTAGACCATTACACTTTATGGCCAGAAATCTTTTAGATTCCTATTATTTACAGAGTTACTTAGAAATCAACACAGTTTGGTACTACAGCCCACTGGAGGGGCAGTGCCCCAGGCAAAGAGAGGAGGATTTTCTTAGATGGTGCTTGCTGAGTTTTCCAAAATATAAATGCTTCCGACAGGCACTTCTGTGCAACAGCTGGCAGGGATTACTGCCTGGACCCAATTACAGCTGTCGAGAGGACTCATACTTTCTGGATTCTGCACGGGAATAGCCTCTTCCATAGCTGAGGAACCGCATATTTCTGCTTAATACACACGTAAAGGATGTTGCATTGATAAAACTGCATCTCCAGAGAGCCCGAGGCCTCCAGACACTTGCAGATGCCTTGGCTGAAACCTGGGGGTGGAGGAAAGCCCCCAGCCCAGGCAGAGAGCACACACTCATCCTGAGAGAGTCAGTGGGATGATGAGAACCTGATGAGAAACATGATGAAAAACAATAAAATGCAAATAAACTGTTAACATTTCATGTTACATTGTTATACTTTGACATCAGTTCTGGATCTGACCTCTTTGTCTAAGAGAAAAATCTCAAACTCAGGTGACTGAGAGAAAAACAAGTTTTAATTAATTATCACAATTAACAAAAACTGCATTTAATTCTCTCTGAAGTCTTGCTCAAATTAGATTTGACATGGAAACAGGGAACAAGATCATCAAGAGGACCAAAATAAGGTTATTCCACTGGCATTTCTGAGGCAGCATGAAACCATTCTGCTGCTTTACCTTTTTATTTCAGCTTTGATTTTGGAGCTTCAGTGGATCAGGATGAAGCATAGAAACTGCTACTGCTTACTTAAGGGTTCATTTGATTATTCTAGGAACCCACAAAGGGTAAGTTAGACAAACCAAGTTTATTTTGTGTAACTTTTAACCTAAAGAAATGTTGCACATGAGTAAAATTACAATAAAAGTAGAGTTAGGCTTTTCTGTAGAACTTTATTCATAGATCTATAAGTACACCCACCACCAACAAGCAATTCTGCTCTATTAACTTGGAAAGATCACTTCTAATTAATTAAGATGATGAATGTTAAAGCAAAGATTCAGTCAAATAAAGTTAAAAGTTATTTTTGCTGTTACTCACTGTTCCTATACCCAAAAGTTTGAGCCACCAATAAGGCAATCCATCCAAATCAATCAGCAGCAAAGCACTTCATGTTGCCCAGGATACACATGAGAAGGCAGCAGTGTGGCCCCAAACCCTACTGTTCTGAAGACTAAATCATTAAGCAGAGAAATGCAATAACTTGTCCTCTGCAGAGGCAGAACTTCTGCCTGTGAGCCACTATTCTGAGACTACATTTTGTTTCTGAAAGCCACTGATGAGGTGACAAGGGTGTCACTCCAACCAAGGTCCCTTCTGGCCCATCATTCTGTACCCTTCCATGGCCATAGGTGGACAGCAAGGGGAGGGCAGGAGCAGCATAAATGTATGTGATCTTTCTGCCCCTAATATTCTCCCAACCTCCACTAACATTCAGCTTGGGAGCTTCTGGAGCCTGGTGCACTTTGTCTTTCAGTAATCAAAGGGTCTCTCCTCCAAGCACTTTACCATCCTCCTTTGAACTCATTAAACACATCCAAACAGCATCCTTTGGGAAAGACTTCCTAAGGTCCTAAAGTCCATCACTTCTTTCATGAAGCACCACCTCCTTTTGTCCTGAACCTGGTTTATTTGTTTACCTACATATAATCTGGTAGCAGTTGAGTAAAGGTCACCCCGTCCACTGCACAAAATTCCAACATCTTTCTTTGTAAAGACCCTATCTATGTGACAAAGGTTAGTCAGTTGCCTAGTTATACTGATAATAAAGTACTCTGAATGATCCAAAACAAACTTCCAATTTTTAACAAAGGGAAGCTAGGATGGACTTCCCAAGAGATGAGAATGGGAGGGCACACCAGAAAGCAGCTTGGTGATGGGTGATGTGACCCTTCATTCAGGTGCATGATCAGATGGGAACACCCAGCCAGCACATGAGGAGCAGCCAGGGATGGGAATGGGATACACGGGATCCCAGGAGCAAGGCAACGGGCTGCCAGCAACAAAGGCCAGACACACCGCTTAGGGGTTTTTGGCTCATTTTCCAGTTGCAAGAGGAAGGAGGCTGTGACAGGAAAGTAGGAATTAACCTTCTGGCTCAATCTCAAAGTCCAGTCTGTTCAGCAATTCTGATGCAGACTACTATTGGATCCTTCCCAGCGTGTAGAAAAACTTGTATTTCTCATCCCAATAACAGGAGTTAAACAGTGGCTTCCAGGAGGCCATTCAAGAGCTTTTTCAACTTTATTCTCAGTTGGTTTAGCAATAACATTCTTGATCCCACCCGCTCCCTTTTGAAAATCGGTGGCAGTCGGACAGCGGAACTGGAAATGATTCATGTGGCTAAAATCTGCAAAACAGAGGTGAACTGTTGGCTGAGCCAACATGGGCTCGTACAGATAACTTGGAGAATTCTGGGCAGGAAAACTCCTCGTCTGAGAAACAGGAAGACCTCCCAAAAAGCATTAGCAAACCTTTTTTAACTTCCTGATCACATAGCTGTGTTTACACCATCCGTGTTATTTATTGGCCATGTGCTTGACAAGCGCTTACCATGAGGAATACTAATTCAAGGTGGCAGTAAATTTCAGGAAGACAAGCATGCATTTTTCAATGAATATTAGTTCCAGCTTTACCTAGACCCAGGGACCTGCTTATGTGCAGATTTGTATAGCAAATCATTTATTTTGTCTATGCTTTTTTATGTTTGTTTCAAATATATAAAACAAATATTTTGTTTAATTTTCTCCTAAATCCAAATAGTATTTTCATAAGCTGACCAATAGCATCATACCTTTACACATTTGCTTGTTTTCTGACTTCGGATCCAGAAACTCCTTATATGAGTCCTGAAGGGAATAATATCACTTGCTTCAACTCTGCAACCAGTTACCAAAGAAATATATAGATACCACTCAGTAAGAATAAAGCAAATTAGCTCTTAAAATGGCCTCTGCTGTTCTGCCAGGAATACTTTTATTAACATACCAAATGTTTCTGACTCTCAAGTCAGTTGTAGCTTTATTCACTGTTTTTCACAGCTTCCTAAAAGTGAACGACACAGCAGTTGGGGCTGGCAGCTGCTGGGAGCCAGTGACTGCTTTAAGGTGGCTCCAGTTGGGGGGAGCAGAAGATAAAATGGCCAGAGTTATAGAGATTTTGGAGTTCGGGATCAAAGCCCTGTCCACCCTGCATCACCATCTCAAACTGAGATCCTCATGGAGTAGATTGATAAGGGCACAGAAGAATCAATCCACTGTGCACCATAAACATGTACTGGCATGTGTGAGGACACGTGTGATGTGGTATTTCACAAAATTGCGGTCACACATGACAGTAAATTCCTCTGCTTATGTAACCGCTGTATTGGCATTCGCTGCAACCTACTTGCAGGAGTGTATTTTGAATTTTCAAAGCATGGCTAAGCTAGCAGGTGCTCTGTGAGTCAATATTGAACTGCAAAATTGCATGTGAGTGATGTTCTATCAGATATGAATATCAGTGCTATGCAAGGACATGAAAAAAATCTTCACAAGGTTGAAATTAAATATACTTTAATTAAAATTAATTACAGCAATGATCCCAAACTGGATGCAATCACAGCTGATGACTTGGTTTAAAAAATGTGGCCAAAGCTCAAAGAACAGCCCTGAATTTTAACCTCTGGAGATGTCCTTTCGATTGTTTTTGCAATCAGATTTTCAGATTCTCAGGAAGTCCCCAAAGCTTTGTTGTTGCTGCTTATATAAAAATATAAAATTATTTATTTATTACTCCCTCTAATAGAAAAGCAGAGTGTCTGCTAAGAAGAGGGTGGATGAGCTGTAAAGGATTACACATATCCAGGCTTTTGCTGGCTGATACCATCCATTCTTGCCACACAAGCCACCCAGGAAGAAACCCAGCAGCTCCCGAGGTGGCTAATGGACAGCACTCCTCTCTTTGGTGCTCTTGCTCCCATCCACGGGGCAACCATGGCCCCAGCTCTTCCCTTGGGCCAGGCACCTCCACCATCCCTTTCTGAAAACACAGAAAACATGTTTCTGGGAGCAAATGACAGCACTTAGGCTGGGTGTGGATGAGCCAGACTGCGGTTTCTTCCCGTGTCAGAAAGGGAAAACTTTGCTGCTGATATAACTAGTTCAGCCCCACTGAGCTCTTTAGAAGGCTTTGTGTTTGTATCAACTGCACCTCTGTCTCCCAGCTTCCTTTCCTTACTTCTTCCATGGATGAAGAAGTCTGAAAAAGAGTCCAGAAATGTCACTGAGAGACTGTTTTGATGCAAGAACAAGCAGGGCAGAGTTACTTACATGTGACAAATCAGGCATAACATCAACACTATCGACGTGCATCAGGCCTGCTTTCAGCCCCCAGAGCAGAGGAGGATGAAAACATCACAGTGCCACCACAGCCTCATTGGGACCAGCACCACTCTAAGTCTGACTGTGAAATGACAGGCTGGCTCACAGAGAAAATAAGGCTGACCTTGCTCAGTTATCTGAGTCTCCTGTCTTCAGGGGATATCACATGTACTAATCCAAGACGCTGAATTTGATGGCAAATGGAAACTTTGCAGTTGGACTCAGCAGAAATGCAATTTAGTCATTGGTGCAAATTAGGTTAATTTTACTTATCCAGGAAACATCAGGCTGATGCAAGTCCCATGGTTTTGCCACTTAAAGCTGCTTTCTAGTTACCACTGTGGGTACATCCTCCATTATGTTCCCTCTGTGTTTTCCTGCTCTCTTTTCCCATGTCTTGTACAGTGTCGTGCCAGCTGTCAGCATTTAATGAGTTACAAAGAAACTGAAAGAGTAAGATTTTTCCCCTGAGAGTTAAACCAAAGCAGACATCATTTAGGAACTTTATGACGAACAAGGGAAGCCAGCAGGACTCCTGAAACACCTCTGTAGCAGCGTTTCATTAAGTTTTATAACTAAAACAAGGCTAAATGCTTTATTGCAACTTAAATAATGTTGCAGACTTAGGGCAGCTGAATTTTTCTCCCAGTTAAGTGACCATACAGCTGCTCCACCTAGCCACCTCCAGGCTGCTCAGGTGAAGACTTCCACCCACGGTCAAAGCCACAGAGGTGGGAGGGCAGTGGGACTGCCTTTCTTGGTGGCAGACAATGCCAGATTAAACTATTGTGGGAACTGCAGACTGAGGGCTTGTCTTTCTCTTTATGAGGCAGAACTTCTGGCCAAAAGGCTAAAACTTGCCCCAGGGATCACACCAAGGGCAAATAGATACCCCACAGTGTAACAGGCTACTCTGTGTCTCTCGTTGCTCTCAGCACCAGCAGTGTTTGCTTCTCTCCCGGTGCTTCTGCCCACCCAAATTCACCCTGGTCTCTGGTGACTGAGCACATGCAGTGCCAGGCTCCTGCAACGAGCCAAAAGGACAAGAAAAATGCTCTCCCACCAGTCAAACAACGATGGCAAAATAGCCCCCAACACGTGCAGAACAGAGAGCAGCAGCAGAGTTTATTACATTGAAGAGGGGATTTTTAGCTTTCTAGCAAGAAGAATTTTATCATTACAGGTATTGTCTCTACTGCAATCTTTGTTGACAAAATCCAACCAATAAAAATGTCTATACAGTAACCTTTAGTTACTCCTGGGTCCCTGTCTTAAGATGTGAATGCAAATGTACTGTTTGTATTAACTGAAGAAACCTGATCTTTCTGCTCCTGGCAGTATTAAGCATCTCCCCACACATCCTCTTATTCATATTAATTTATTCCCAGCTTTAAATACGTTTTCTCAGCTGCTAAGCCAAACTCACATTTATGACAATACAGATTTAAAATCTGTATCAATATGATGATATTCAGACATTCATCTTGAAAGCACAATTTAAGCCATGACCACAGAAGCAAGTGCACTTGTTTATCACCACTGTGGTTATTTGTAACACTGCGGTTGCTTGAAAATACAAGATCCTTTTAAGTAAATTCTTTTGGCATTCGCTGAGATGTATGTTAATGTAGATAGCACATTTTCAACAACTACAACCATGTATTCTCCATAATGACTGTAACAGTGAAACTGTTTTTCATGTTTTTACTGATGCAATATTTGGTTTGAATGTTGCAAAGCATGGGACACGAGAAAGAGTAGTTATTATAATCTAAAAAACTTTTCATTCTATTTCCATAACACAGGGGAAAGCAATAATTAATGTAATTTGTAAAGATGGCATTACATTAGTTATGCCACACAAATCAAACACAGCAAACAGCAATTGAAAGTGTTCTTGATATCCTTTACACATTTTGTGCAAAGTGATAATTCTGCAGCTTCCAGTTAAAAAAACCTTACCTACCTCCTGTAGTGGTGCTCAGTAATATGACCAGAGGAAAGAGCTTGCTTCCATGTGAGAAACACAAACTAGGAGAATTACAATAAAACTGATTTATTTTTTAAACATTAACAGCCACTCAGAGGAGACAGAATCAGAATGAGAGTTATCACAACACTTAATTTGCACTGGGATTTATAATAATCTTAATGGTAAGGTGAAGACTTTAAGAAAAGGAGTCAACTTCACCCATGCTGTACCTCAGAGGTGCAATGAAGCCACCAAGATACTTCATGGAAGGAAAGAAGCCTGTTGCCTTTATTTTTCAAGGGTCACATCTTGCAGACTTTGAGCTAGAGTGATCTGTAACTGCATTTTCAGGAGATAAGGCAAGACCTTCAGCTGGCACAAATAAGGCAGTGCTGAAACTTCCATCCATTCAGCTTGGATGTCTGGTGCCCAGCTTGCTCAGGCTCATCATGTGTTGCCAGGTGACACCCTCCTCCCTGTTTTGGTTTTGAGGTTGCTTTGATACAGGATTTCTCCTTCCAAGTCATTTTCTCCCCATGATACTGAAGCTGGAGCTCACAAGTTTCCCCAGCAGACAGTGGCTGCAGACTGTAGTGCAGATCCCAGCTGGTCAGGGGTGGCAAGCGCAGATGGCACTGCCAGGCTGGTTTGCTGCTGGTTTGTTTGTTTTTTTTCCCCAAACCCTCAAATGACCAGGTGAGGACTAACCAAAACCCACCTCTCTTGTAGTGGTGGGGTGGATGGAAAGATGAGTCACTTCAACTTGACAGCATTGCAGAAGAAGGACAGTGCACAAACTGCATCCTCATGCTGCATCCAGACGAGTCTTTGGAGAGTTGTCCCAGGTATGTGCAAACAGGTTCCTTATGAGGGGAGATGGAGGGGCAGACACTGATTTCTTCTCTCTGGTGACCAGCGACATGACCCAAGGGAATGGCATGAAGCTGTGTCAGGGGAGGGTAAGGTTAGATATTAGAATCATAGAATTATTAAGGTTGGAAAAGACCTCCAAGATCATTGAGTCCAACCTTCGACAAAACACCACCATGCAACTAAACCATAGCACTAAGTGCCACGTTCCCTCTTTTCTTGAACACTTATAGGGATGGGGACTCTACTACTTCCCTGAGCAGCTTGTTCCAATGCTTGAAAACCCTTTCAGTGAAGAAATTCTTCCTGATCTCCAACCTGCAGCTCTTGTCCTACCACTTCTTGTCTGGAAGAAGAGTCCAACCCCCACCTTGCTACAACCTCCTTTCAGGCAGTTGCAGAGGGTGATAAAAGTCTCCCCTGAGCCTCCTTTTCTCCAGGCTAGGAAAAGGTTCCTCACCCAGAGGGTGAAGGACACTGTAACAGGCTCTCCAGAGAAGTGAGCACAGCACCCAACCCGACAGAGTTCAAGAAGTGTTTGGACAATTGTCTCAGGCACATGGTGTGATTCTTTGGGATCTGAAACAGAGCCAGGAGTTGGACTCAATGATTCTTGTGGGTCCCTTCCAACTCAGGGTATTCTATGATTCTATGATGACACTATCTCCACAACCTGCATTTTTAGTGGCTGCAGGAATGGAGCTGACATGGGAACTCCAGCTGCCCAGGAGCCCTTTACTGCTGCTACCAATGATTACACAGTAGCCAAGGGGTGGAAAGCAATTTAAGGTTTAGTGGTCAGTGGGGCACCAAATGCACCAGGAAGAGAGATTAATTGTGGGAAAATGTGGTGGTAGGGGTTGGTTCAGGGATCTTTTTTTCACCACCCATTTCCTAGAGAGGTAAGGTACAGACACAGGACTGGGATGCAGAAAAGACAATCCCTGCACTTTACCACCCAGACAGTAAAATTGTTGTTGCATTTTCTCCACTAAATGAGACAAAGTCCGTAAGAAGAAATTACACCTTTGCTGCCCACGCAGAAGAAAATTATCAATCACTTTGGGTGCATGAGCCCCTTTCCTAGTAATGAAGAGAACTTTAGAATAGATACTTGAAGCACATCCATGAGTGCAGAACAGCTGCATTTGGCAACAGGTCATGTTCAGCCTGAGGTTTCTGCAAAAGAGACTTTCCTGTCTGCCCTTTACCATTGCTACAGCTCACAAAACCAGGACTCAAGTGCCTGCTTTATAATAACTCGCTGCTCTCAGAGGCAATCTTACTACATAGTCTCAATTCCTGCTGCAAAGGAAAAGGGACCTCCATGGTTTTAGGGATTCAGGAAAAGACAGCTTTGCTGCAGCTTCTCAATTAGCTGCCCTAAAAGAAGAAACAGGATGTGCTAATAATATATCCAAACTTGAACATCAGACCTGGGAATTGTCTGTGCAGATAGCCTGGTTTGATCCTCAGGAGATACACAGTGGCCCACTTTAGGAGTGCAAGCAGCACGTGTTGGAAAAGGACACCAGAGGCATCATCAGTGCTCTGTGTTTCACTCACACTGAGAGAAGTATTATTATTGATAAATCTCTAAAATGTCTCAAAATGAACTGTGCCTCATTATTGAGACCCTAAACCCAAACTTTAAATGGTTCTGATGTTCTACTTGGAGAAATATTTCAGAAACTGAGACCTCATATTTTGGAAACTGAGACCTCATCGTCTGGATACTGTGCATAAACTATTTACAACCATGTGACTAAATCCACATTGCTGATAGAAACTCTTTATCCATTTCTTTGAACTTGTAAAGCTGCAGGAATGTTTTATCAGTGCAAGAGGAGCGTGGCTGGACAGGCAGAGGATGGGGCCTCTGTGATCTTTGCTTGGTCACTGTTTATCTGTGTAATGGTGAATGTTGACATACTGGTCAAAGATAACCTCATCTAAGTGATGTTCATGGAAAATATTTGAACGTCTGAATATTTTACCCACCTCTGTGGCATCTACACTGAACAGGGTGATCTGTGCACGGAGTCAGTCCTGTGTTTTTAGCCTGGTACCCAGCACTGACAGGGTTTCATAGCTGAGGGTTTAGGGTCGTGTACTCAAAGCCTCAAAACGGGCTCAAAAGGAGGGAAGGTCCTGTCCAAATGAAACTTTATTCAAAATCCTGACTAATGGCAGTTGCCCATGTCTAGTTTGCAGGTTCTCTGATGTAACGGGATATTCACATTGTTCCTGTAAGCAATCTGACATCAGCTCAGCTCCTGCGTGTACCAAGTCTTGTCACAGCAGGTGCTGTGGCCCTTGGTGCAGGGAGTCCCTCCTTCACTGCCTTGCATCTGCAAGCCTCCAATGCTTCATGGGATAATGGATCCAGAGAGTTGGTTTTGGTGCAGGTATTGTTCTGGTAGAGCTGCATGTGAATGCACAGGTATTGTGTGCTGCAGTCCCTGTGGCTCTCAGCACCTCCCCTCAGTACATGGCAATGGCAGGGCCACACTGAGGGACATGAAGGAGCAAAGGAACTTGACCTGTCTCTTATATCTGCAATGCAAATGCTCTTTGCTTGACATGTAATGGAAAGTGGAGCCTGTTTCTGTTGCTGTTTCTGTGACTGGCATGAGCAAACACTGTTAGAGCACAGAGCAAAAGCATCGGGAAGGCAGTCGGGGATACAGATAATCACCCCTCGCATGTGATGAAAGCAAACTGTGCCAGCCCATGCTGCCTACAAGGACAGGGCTGCCAAGACATCTAGGAAAACATTATCTACTCCATAGCAATAAACAGCATTTTGTTTCACTTTATTTTTAGCTTGGTTCATCCTCTTCCTCTCCACATATGAGCCCTTCAGCTCAAGGCAAAGGTCCAAGAACAATAGCATTTCAAGCCAAGGACTAACCTCACAATCAGAAAACCAGAGCCTATATATAACAGGCTGCTCTGTTTACTAACACAGAGCACACCAAACCAAACCAAAATAACCTACTTCAATATTTTTGCTTCATAGAGCAAGGAAAGTGAGTCTCCCTTGCACTCAACTTGATATGCTGCCATCAGGAATACTCTGAGAAGTCAGATGAAATTTATTTAGAACACTGAAACCCTTGTGCGTATGTTCTTGCTATAAATTTGAACCTCAAATGGGAATGTGATTTGAATTTAAACACTTAAAGCTGTAGCCCTAACAGTAGGCACTTTTGTATATTCATGCTCCTGCCACTGTCCTCAGTCTCCCATGGTCTTGAATTACGTGTTGTTTTTAGACAATTAGCTTCTTGTCTGCAGAAGAGCAGTTTGGCCTTATCCCCTCCATTGTCTTTTATGTCCAGCAAGGAAAAAGGGGGAGGAGAAAAAAAAGAGAGAGACAGATTTCAATCAAAAGCACTGACATCGATAAGGGATTAATAGCAGCCTGCCCTGTGATCAGATGAAACCTAACAATCAGCCTGAATGCCTTATATCTGACTAGCAAGACCAATTGCTTCCAGGTATTGCATGTAGTCGACTACCGATGTGTCTCCAAGCAGCAGCAGCTCCCAGCGGTGCCCACTGCTGGGCGGTCGAATTTGTTGAGCTAATTGAGTTCCATAAGGATGGTGTTTTTAACAGCCACAATTAATGCTGAAGGCACAAACAGCTCCCTCCTGAAGGCCTGCAATAGGGCTGGTGATGAAGAATGAAATAGGTAAAAGCAGGTAGGCTAGTGAGCACGGTATTCTGGTGCTGTATTTTAACTGTTCCAGCTCAAAGTTTTAAGGGTCAGACATCCCACAACTGTGGGGAAGCTGAGTGGCAGCAGACAAAGGAGAGAACAGCAAATATGGGGCAGATGGACACTGCAAAGGGAACACTGCGGTTTGGGTGAAGGTTTGGGAATCTGCAGGGTAAGGAGGAGGCAAAGTTCCTGCCACACCTTGCTGTTTCTCAGGATACCCAAAGCATTTCCCACTGAGGAAGCTGGCAGAAGCACCATCAACATGTGAAGAAGCTGCTTTTACTATGAAATAAATGGTTATGAAGGCTCATGCCATCATGCTGCACCAAATGCACCCACCAGGGTGGATCCACCCATGTCTCTGGAGATGTCTGATTCACTCAGTGAATTCACCTCATAGCAATCCCTTTCCCACTGGTGCAGATGACCACTACTGTACCCAAAACAGTCAGTCATCCTTTATCCTACTCACAGAAGTAATTTAGCCTTTAGGTTAGTTACAGTCACCATGTGCTGTTATGTTTCTTTTCATTCATATTTTTACAGCCATGTGTATATTTGATCTGGGCCAGTGCCAGGGAGCTGCTGAAGGGAAGGAACATCTCTTAGGCAACTGCGACCCCTTTGTCAACTTTGATGTCCCTTTATGCCCAGGGGAAGTGAGAAAGGGGCACATCCCTACAGCACTTTAGGTTGCCACAATGAAACACGCACAGATGCTGTGTAGATATCACAGGTAAATATGGGCTTGTTAAACTGAGAAATTAAACAACCAGCTAACAGCTAGGGGTGACAACAGCTACCTGGTGCTTTTTTTCTGGCTCCTCCTCAGCCTCTCCCATGCTTTGCTGGGAGGAATAACAGCTCTTGCCAACACTGTCCCTTTCAGGACACTTGTTGGTGACAACTCTCTGTCATCACCTTCCTCAGTTAGAAATAGTTCAATCCCAAAGTATTCTCTGAAGCTGAAATGAAGTCTCTTACAGACACTCACTTATGGCCTATCTGTAAAAATCTGAACACAGACAGAAAAGCAGAACCCACTGTATGTACACAGAAAGCCTAGTGCATCTGTAAAGTGTTGCCCATCTCATGTGCACCCCAGGCATGTCAGGCTCACCACACATGAAACAAAAAGGCACCCCTGTTTTAGGAGTCCGGATTTCTAGGAATCTGTCAGATTACCAGGACAAAATGGAGGATATAATATTACTGGAAGAATGATAATCCAAAGCATCTGAGGTGTCTGAAAGAGACTTGACACATCAGGATCTGTATGTCAGGTGCAAACAAATGCTTGAACCAGATCACACAACTGGAAAATCATTGCAAGCTCAGAGAGTGCTAACAGAGGCACAAACATCTCAAATGTAAGGCTGTGCTGTCCCAAAGTCTAGGCTTGATGAGCAAGGTGGCTATTGGCATGCTGTTTTCTCTTACTTGTCAGTTCCCCCAGCAACATGAGACACACTCTGCACTGATGAAAACTTCCCATTGGTTTCAGCCTTCCTCCATAACCCATCTAAACACTCCTGTTGGTCATTTCTGTTGCTCCAAGTTTCATGGAATTATAGAATCCTAGAATGTTTTGGGCTGGAAGGGACCTTAAAGATCATTTCAGTTCAGCCTGCCCTACCTTGGACATCTTTCACTGGATCAGATTACTCAAAGCCCCATCCAACCTGGCCTTGAGCACTTCCAGGTATGAGGCATCCACAACTTCTTGAGCAACGTTTCCATTGTCTCTCCCAGCCTCTTATCTTCAGAGAAGAGAAAGTCACATCCCCTGCCTAGGTCAGCCCTTGCCACCATCTATTCTTGTAAGTAATGATGCAGCCAGGACCCACCTCAGCTGTGCACAGAAATGCCCACAGACAGGTATGGGTGACACAGTGGTTGACACAGAAATTTTCACAGCAATGAATGGTTCATGCCCTGGCAGGAGTCATACAGTCACACTCCCCAGCTCATCATAGAGTGACACCCATTTTCTGATTAAACTTCTTCACCTCCTACCTCTGTGAAATGAAGTAGAAGAACCAACCTGTTTAATTTTTCAATCAGGTTGAAATTGTTAAATACTGAGTTAAATACAATGCAATGGCTTTTAAAGACTCAGGAGAACGACTGAACTGCTGCCATATGTGAGCTTCTCAGGCTCTCATTTGCAGTTGTCCCATGGTCAGTGAGTAATCCACACGTGCAGCATCTTGCCTGAGTGTGTCCAATGGACCCCCCAGCCCCTGTGCTTTGAACGTTTCATTTTGACCTCAATTATTGGCCACACACGACATTGAAGTGCACACTGTGTTATGGGGGATGATAGTCTATATTTCACCTAGCTCAGGACATCATGAACAAACACCAGCAATTTCCTAGGTGGAAGCATGGTCACATTTTCCATCCTGTATCAGGTGTGTGCTGCCTTTAGTGGCAACTCACCTTTGGAACAAGGAAAAATGGCAACGTGCTGGCACCACAGCTCCAGCCCTTGAGCAGCCTGATGAGACTTTTTAAAAATGACATCACAGATGTTTTACCAAGCTCCAGTTCACCATCTGCTTCAAGTGACACCACCAGCTTTCCTTAGGAAAGGTCAGACCTGGCATCAGTGGGAAGACGAATGCCGCTTTGACGTGCTTAGCTACAGCTGTGCTGTGGTTGGTTACGCTGGGATATGCACACAGTGGCCACAACAGCCTGGCTCCTCTTTATGGTAATGAGCCATCTGCCAGAAGGCAACCCAGCAGAGCCGGCAGCGAGGCAAGTGGAGCGGAGCCAAGGCAGCCTTGTGAAACAGTGGGAAACAAAGGTACGAGCCCTTGTCTGGCAGGAGGGGGCACAGCTTCATGCCATGCTCTCCATGTTAGCCTCGTCTCTTTGAAGGTGTGTCATCTGCTGGGCTGGTGCAGATGTATCTGTCATGGTGGTCTTTCCATATGGGAAAGAGAGATGCAGTTTTGAAAGGACGAGTTAATCACAGTCTACTTTATGGGAAGACAGCAAACTCTGTGTGTTACACGTAATCAAGCATTGCAAAGCAAGACAGTCACACCTTCAGATCACAGTATTTATTCAGACACTAACTTGCCTTCTCACATGAGATGCTTTAACTCTATCTGTATAAATACACTCATTTCATAGTACAACAGCGTGCATTGGCAGCATGTCTCATTATTAAGGCTACCTTCCAACCTCATCTTCAACCATTCCCTTCACTGCTTCCTATGGATTGACAAAACAGTTCCACTCAGACAGAATTTTTTTGTATTTAACTTCTTTTTAGAAGCATAAGGGTTTTTTTAAAGTTTGTAGTGGAAATTTTAAAACTTAAAAAAGGCTGAAGAAACATTGCTATGTATATGTGGAATAAATGTGCTCTAAGCAATAGGTTCTGCTCACTGTAGGATATGCAATATGGTTAAGTCATGATATCAGGATTTATTATACTTTTATACAGCTCATGTATTTAAAACAAGAGGAACAGAAATATAAGAGCAGCCTGGAGTTACTCTTTAGGCATGAACTCCATAAGACTCAGTACAAGGGAATTTTGACTAACAGATGCCAGGGATGGGGCATGAAGAGAGTATCAGACAAGTAGTCCCTGGGGTACAGCCACTGGATGCTCCTGCAAGAGGGACCATCATCCAGCCCTTCCTGTCTCACTAGCTACAAGGAGTTCAACAGCTTTCACATTGCCTTTCGCTTATATTTATGGAAGTTTTCAAAGTCTTTGCAGTTCATCTGAGAAGTGAACAGGGAATGCTTAGAGGAAGCTCAGGCATCTCGGCATATTTATTAATCTGTCACTGTAAACACACCTAATTTAGAACTCCTTTCCAAACCAAGCCAGCCAGCAACTCCCAGCACTATTCATTTTCTTCTTCTCTTCAAAAGCACTTTGCTTGACAATAAATTCACAAATCATTTGTGTATCTTAAAGAAGACAAACAAGTGGGCTTCGGGAGAAATGACAGTGGGGATGATTGGAAGAAGCCTAAGGAATCTCTAAAGATGCCAGTGTGAGGATCCTCATTTACTTCAGAAAGAAGAAAATTAAAGCCTTACAAACTTAGGAAGATAAGACACTTCATACATACCTATGTCTTCCATGCGGACCTTGGGTGGAAGACAGCATAGAATTACGTCTGTTATTCTCATGACATTTACTGTTGTACAGTGCCCAGGTTATTTCTCATTGACCGAGGGTATTTTGGTGTTTTCATGCAAAGAGAAGACTGCAAGATCTCAAGCTCATGGATACCCACCCAGATGTTTTAAGAGATACCTCTACTTCTGTGTTTGATGGTGTTGGTATAGTTTGTCATGTTTTCTGCCCCTGATAATCTTTAAGGTATTGCAATAGTATAGTTTTATTTTCTCATATCATATTTCAGTTTCTAAGGAGGAGAGATATCAGATCCATGTCCACAGGGTATGTTTTGGCACCCAACTCCCTTCAGGGTAGAGTGGAGGATAAGGTAACTCTTACTATAAGCTAAGAGTTACCAAAGAAGATCTGTCTAAATAAGCTTCAAGAAGCAAAGCAAGCCCAACAGAAAACAACACCCAGTAATGTTGTCAATAATGTTTTAGTCTGTACATTTTCCCTGCTCTGGAACTGGTTGGGGATTTACTGCTTCACTTTGGGAAATGGACTACACAGCTCAAATGAAGCAGTAATGGGGCATTAACAGAATTAGTGCACTGAAAGTGCTTTGTAGGCTGGAGTTAGACATTTTCATCCGGGATGATGGGATCACTTTCCTACAGTAATTAGTGGAGCAGCTGACATTAACTCTGTAAGTGACCTGTTTATTGCCACCACTGTGAATCAAAATTAGATTAGCAGCCCCCCTACAGGTGTGGCATGCAGTATGGAGGTTAAAAGCACACAGAATGTTTTGCTGATTCAAAATGAACCAACCTGCATCAAAAGGATTACACAGCATTTGGATCAGCTGCATGCAGCGAGGATTTGGGAGAGACTGTAGAGCCCCAGGGATGGGAGGTGAAGTGTCAATACAACAAACAGTTCTTGCTAAGTATGGGAATATTTATTCCCAATTCATCACAAAATTTACAGTCATCCCAGGTTGCCCACACGTGTTGTGTTCAAAAGGAACAGATGAACAAATGAAAAAAGATTGGCTTGAACAAACAAAACCCCAGAAACCTCCAATGCAGTAAGGGAGTCACTGTAAAAACATATTTTGGAAGAACACCAGAAGAAAGGATATTTCTCACAATTACATTATATGTCTGGCAGTATTTGGTCATTTGAAGTGATGACCCCAAAATTCCAATTTTATTACAAAATACAACATTTTAGCCTTTGTGGTTGCAGAACAAAGCTTGAAAATGTGACCCAAATATAGCCAAAGGACTTCTTAAGAACCCAGACAAAATAACAAGAGTTCTAATCTCTTAAAAACAGTCTCATGATTCCTGAGCTACCCTCAAAATGCTGTGGGGGCTTAGTAAAATTTACAACACTTCACTTTTTTCAATTCTGTTGTCAGGCATAAGACTCAAAGCACAGGGGAAAAAATAATAAGCCCCACAAAAATTAAAAAGTTAAGCAACATCTTCTGGAGCTGCATCCTTTAACTTTGTTCATGGCTCCATCATGACTGAGTCAACTGGAAAAAAAAAAAAAGGAAAAATGAACCCAGGTAAACAATATACAGTTCTTCAGAGCTCCGGGCCACCTGAGGGCATGAGCACAGCAACAGCTCAGGAGAGGAAAACCTCCTCTTGTAACTGGGGAGGGAATAAAAGACGGCAGTGCTGGGAAGCAAGCTGACATGAAATGGAGCAACAGAGGGAAGCAGGAGTCTAGTTGGGAGAAAATAAACAGAAAATTGAATAGCAGCAAGGTGGAAAAAGAAAAAAATAGAAAAAGCATCTCTGACTGAACCAGACACCTTTATACAGCACAGGCTCCTGATCATATAATTAGATGAATATGTATTGACCACAAAAAAATTTCTGTAAATGCTAAAGTGTCTCTGTAGAAGTACACAGATATCAAACCATCTTGCTCTGAATTCAGATTTCTCAGATTTCTGGATAATTTAGGACATATAAAAGATGCATTGCCATAGAGAGAAAAAGAATTTTCTTAGATTGTCCAGTATCAGGAAAAACTGAACAACAGGCCAGTTACAGACTGACTTAAGCCATGTTAACCTGTGCCCAGCATACCAAGCTGCTCAAAATGCACATATAAACTAACATGGTTATCAGAAATAGAGCTCTTCCCCATACATATACCACAGGATGTAGTAAACAAAAAATCTGAATTTCTGTGACTCCATACCACCTTTCAAACCCAGACTGCTGTCAAAAGACACACTGTGACCAAAGCTATCCCTCCTTCCCCAAACCTGACCTATAAATCTTTAACCACAAGCACTGCTGCTACCAATCTACATTTAAGATGAAAGAAGTGCAGCAAACACCTTGGGTCTGAAAGACAACATCTTAGTAAGGTTTTGCTACTGACCTGCAGCCAGTGCCTCCTTTTAATTACTCAAAATTCTGTTTAAGCTTCATGCTTAATGCAAAGCAGACAGGCAATTGTTAGCCAAACCTGCTGCCAGACAACAGATAATATCCTGACTTTCTTAGTGAAAACAGCTGAAACACAGCCAGGATTGCTGGATACCTTCCAATTATCTCTTTTCTTCTTTTTTTACCTTTTTTTTTTTTTTTAAGCACATGCAAAACTTTCACCCTTAAGCCTTTAGTCAAGGAGCAGTGGAAGGAAGAGACCAACTTAGTTTCTAGGTAACAGTGCTATTGAAATCAACCCCAGCACTGGAGCTGACCCATTTGGGAACTCTGTCAAGAGGAGCAGAAATGAGCAGAGATGAGAAACTGCTGGTACACGGTGCTGTCACTCACTGTACTGCTCATCTCCACACCCCCTCTTTTGGGCCCAAGTCCTGCTGCTGGTTCACCAACAGACAGGATCTGGCTTAGGAGGCTCAAAGAATGGGGTTATTCAGCAAAGGCCAAATGCTAGGCTTGATATTAGTTACAGTTATTCTAGCTATGTCTTTCTCCCTGGGTTCTGCCTCGTGTTAAGTTTCCCTGGCTCTGCAGGGTGAAAGGCAGAGCATCACCCCTGCAAAAAAGGAAGAGAACAAGTGAAGCCATAGCTGACTCTGCACAGCTTTTGACATTTGCTATGTTAATGCAACTAACTTCAGTACAAAAATCTTTGAAGATGAGAAAAGGCTTTCATACAGTCTCCAGGCAAAAGAACTGTAGGGTATTATGGTTCTGAAATTGTTAAACTCTGTGGTGGTTTGTAATCCTCAAGGGGCTGATCATCATCTGGTAATGGTTCTCCCTCTATTTACAGTGTCAGAAATTACACACTTCCCTAGCACACTTTCTACAAAATGAGTCATGGCTGTAATTGCCACATATACAAGATATGACTGTAAATAAGAAAAACTGAATGCTTAGAAACTCTAACGGGACCATAAGTTGTACTGGTAAGAGGTTCTCCACCACACATAAAGAACAAGACATTGAAGTTTGGGAAAACAGGAGATTTGGGGTTGCTTCTAATGGCTGAAGAAAAGATGTTCACTTATTTTTTGGGGAGGCAAGATCAGACACTTGTTGATACGGTGGCTGCATGATCAGTTGCTCATCAGCAACATCTTCCCCTAACACAAGATGCATAGAAAATTAGGGCAATGGTAAGACCATTTGTTGTCATCAACTTCAACCAGACTGCTTATGTCTGAAAATAGCTACTGCACCCTGCCCCATACTGTACCCCAGGGAACAAAAAGTCCTCAAGAGCATTAATACTTTTAAAATTATCAAGGATGATTATCATTTGTAGGCCAACTTTAGTGTGTAATATTGGCATTTTCAAATAAAATTACTGGTATTTATAGATACAGAATCACTCAGTTTGATAAATTTTGAGCTCAGTTATTTCTGCATATGAAAAGTTGAATGGAAACTGGTTTTCCTTCTGCATTTTGTTGACAACACAACTATGCAGAGGTAATTCTAAGTTGAATTAATAGCAGAGGTTGTTGAAGGCTACCTGTCTACAAAGACCCTCATGAACAATTTGATGCTGTGTTTAGACTTACAATTTTCTGGATTTTTTAATGTAATATCCTTTAAGAAAACTACATGAGAAGTCAGACCCTAAGCTGATATAACTGTACATAGCTGTTTTGGAAGAAATGAGGAAAAGGCAAAATATAGCAGCTGTAAATCTGATTCTGTGATCTTAGAGTACAAAATTGTTTCATTTTAAAATAGCAATACATAAAATCATAGAATATTCTGAATTGGAAGGGACCCACAAGGACCACTGAAGACCAGCTGCTGGCCTTGAATAAGGCAGCCCCAAGAAGCACACTGTGTGCCACACAGTGAAAACTGAAAGATAAAATCATTATGAAGAAGGTGAACTAGAATAACCCATGGGGAAGGGAAAAAAAAAAAGCTTTAATCTATAAAAAGGTTTCTAGGATGAGGCTCTATGGTAAGTCAGAAATCCTTGTGTTAAGTGTCATCCAACTGAATGCGTTGATTTTTTGCTTTGCCTTTCATGATTTGTATCTACTGTTTACTGAAACAGGTGAAGATTGCAAGCTGATCTATACAGACTCTCCACCCTCATAGGTCCCTCTTTCAGAGACACACACAGACAAGAGCTTGCAGGAGAATTGGAAAAACTTCCCACACATCCAAGATGCATTCCATGGGACAGATCTTAATTCAAACCAACAACATTCTTGGTGAGAGGAGGAAGGTAATGCCAGGTTTTGGAGGCTGTGATCCTTCACACACAGCGGTTGATTTAAGATGTGGGTTTTTTTCAGTACCTGGAGAAGGAAGGATCTGCTCTGAAACACAATTGTTCCCATTACAAAGTCCTCTCTGCTCCTGCTTTTTCCAGCCCACCATAACAAGGCTCCAGCAGAAGCTGCATGGATATTTGCTAAGCACATCCTCTTTCTCCGTAGCTGCTCAGTACCTGCTTTAAAAGTAACCAAATCTCTTCTTACACTTTTGAGTAGGGAAAATAACCAAAAGGAAACATGGAAAAAGCTTGCCATCTTTCTTTAGCTTCAGCTCCTGAAATACATAGGCCTCCATACACATCAAGTTACAAAGAAGGGTCAATCAGCTGATATAAATCTGCTCGGCTGCACTGGAGGGGAAAGATTTTCAGCAGCTGATGCTCTGGCAGAGCACAGTGGATGAAGGCAGTGGGGGAGAGGAGGTGGCATTCATTTGTCTTCTGTGAGAATCATGGTTTGGTTTCATGTGGGATGCTGCTTTGGATCATTAATATTTGTGTCATAAGGCAAAATAGTAGAGGGAAGACTAAAATTAGGGTACAGATTAACTCATAGTTTCTGAAAAGCCCACTGTTTAAGAGGCTGGAAATCAGTTTCACATCAGTTCTTGCAGTTTTCAAAAAGTCTTAAGCATATTTCAGTGCAATATTCCTGGAGCACCCACATGTGCTAATTTTTCCCTTCAGAGTAGGGAACCAAATGAATTGGTAATAAATTCACCTTAGGTAAAATAAGTTTGTGTTCTGCCTTGAAATTACAAGAAATCTAAGAATCTTAGCTTTGTGGACTTTAAGCTGCTGATAATTCTGGATCCATTAGCCAAAATCTCTCAGCTGTCCCCAAGTTTTTTCTTGTAAGGAAAGAAAAAAAACTAAGGCATTCTAGAACAGTCCTTCCTCTTTGCCAGAATCCAAACCTGCTAGTGAGGAATAAAAAGAAAGAAACCTTATTACTGCCATGGAGCTGATGGGACGGGAGCATTACAGAAATGGAAGGAGATAGAGTTTAGGACTGCATACAGAATAAAGCAGGAATTCCCAATGTATGCATGCACCTTCCTCACAGCTCAAAAGCCTTTGGATGAGGCACACAGACACGCTTTTGAATTGCTAAATCCATATAATCATTTAGGCTGTTTTCCTGCTGTGAAAGGATGGGTAGGAGTGTCTAGACACTGAGAGGCCAGGCCTATTGATGCCGGCGGGATCTATCCCCATGGAGCCGGCAGCTCTATAGAGCGCCGCAGCTGCACGCGCCGGCTCTCCAGCTGTGCTGGGCAGCAGCAGACTGACAGTGCTCCTGCCCAAAACAAAGCAGGTTTATATGATGGTCATCATGATGATGGTGGTGATGAAAACTAAACTTTTTAGGGGAATGATCTTGTCTACAAGCCTCTCAGAGAGGATATTCAGAAAAGTCATGGATGAAAAACAAAAAATTAAGGAACTTTTAGTCATGGCCCAGTTTGCTTGTGTAGGTACGTACAAGGCTGGGGAGATTCTGCTTTTGAGCACTGGGGAGGAGAGAAACAACATGGGCCCCAAGCATCGTTTCACTGAGAAGAGTCAGGGCTGAGGAACTTTTCTGTCCTGTCTCCCAGTGTGAATTAATGTAGTGGGGGAGGTGCAGGAGTAGGTGTGTTTGGAGTCCTCTTGGCTGAGCCTTGCTAAGGAAGGATGCAGAACCAGAAGTGACCGGCAAGGAGCAGAAAAAGTTAAATACACAGTAACAGCCTTCTCACATGGACACTGAGTATGAAGGACAAGGGATTCCAGACCAGGGCTCCAGCAGGGCAAATTCCTCCTCCCTCTGTGTCCCCTCACCTTCTTCTGCAGAAGAGAAACGGTCAGCAATAAAGAAGGAACCAAACATGACTCCTCCCCTGAGGACAAAGGGCATCTTTGCAAACAATTCTCTTGTGGAAGAGTGAAATGTGTCACTTGGAGAAGAGTCTACAATTGCAGGACCATCAAAAGGCAAACACTAAGGCAACTCTGTGATAACCCTGGAGAGTGCTTTCAGAGAAAGCCATTGAAGGAGTTAAATGCAGCTGCAAGTTGCCAAACATTTTAGAACCAGTGAGCATGTTGTGTCCAGTCAAATCATCTGTCCTGAGATGACAATACCATGCATGAGACACCTCCAAGAGTGACTTCAGGAGAAAATTAATTGCATTTTCCAGAGCACTAGAGTCATGTCATCAAAGGCTTTAACTCAGTTCCTCATTGCTGTCTGTAACATGAGAATATAATGTTAAGTTTCTTAGGAGATGTTTGCTCTTAAGAGTTCTGAGCCCCAAAGCAATTATTAAAATTTCTTTTTGATGTTTTGATAAAAACAACATGCAGCTGTAACTTCTAGAGAGTGTCTATAGGCAGAATGCCTTCTATAATGAGAAGGGAAATGGGTATTGTGGTGCTGATAACCAAGAGAAGTAATGGATCTGTTGAGTTGCTGCTAAGTCTGGATGTGCTGAGCTTGCTCCTAATTGTCATATTATTCATCTGTTACTGAAGGCATTTCCAAAGCAATGAGAATTGTTGGAAAGACTGCAAACATCCTTAAATTCAGAACAATATGCCATTGCCCATTGGAAACGTTTTTGACAAAATGAAAACATACTTCAACAGCATTTTTGATAAGTGAGCGGGTGCCAGCCTCCAGTGATTTCTCACGACATTGAAAGAAATTGGTGAAATAGGGAATCAAAAGAAAGAGGCCTTAGTTTAGCCAAGCTATACAGAACAACAGTTTAATTTGTCTTCCTCAGGTGATTCTGATGAGGTAATGCTTCTTTAGTTAACTCGAACTGAAGTGCAACACCAAAGAAAATTTGCATTTGATTTACAACTGAGAGAAAAGCAAAACCATCCATGAAGAAAGTCAGGGAATCAAAAATACAGAGAAAGCAATCAGACGCCTGCACTTCAGCAAGTACTTGAAGATCACAGAAGACTGTAAGTACAATTCAGTTAGCATTTCACAGATTTCAGGTCCCGTTTTCTATTTTTTAAGGAGTTCATACTTGTGACTTGGAAAGTCCTTCAATACAGGTCTCCAGCTCCAGCTGTTAGAGTTTATTGACTTCAAGTGAGTGTAGAGACAAAGATTTGAATGAAGTGTGGCTGGTTTCTCTTAAGGTCTGCTATTATGGGCTATACAATGTTAATTCAGTTCTACCATTACCATTGTGAAATCTCTCCCTACAGGAAAAGGAGAAAATTTTTTCTACCATGAATATACGTTAAGGAAGAAGCCTAAATTCTGCTCACCATTGATGAATGCCTGCTCTGAGCTGAATTCTTGCACTGTGACCTGCACAAACCCTACTGACACATCAGCTGAGAAGTGATGGTCCCTACTGTAACCCTGTGAGTGTAGGCATGTGCTTCAGTTTGACATAAAGGTGCTGGATTGCAGATAACATGCTTCAGCAGCCACTGGCCAAATGTCCTACACTTCCAATGACAAAACATGACTCAAGTTTGAGGAATCAGTGTTTTAAATATTTATTCCTATAATGGAGTGGAGGAGCCTCTGCAACACTGGTCTGTCACCAGCTGAAGTCTGTGCTGCTGCCTACAGCAGGAGTAGGGCTGTGCCAGCTCTTGCTGGTACAGCAATAAGCTGTGATACATCAGTACTACAAAGAAAACAAAGATTAGCTATTTCAACCTATTCCTACCATCTTACATATACAGTAAGATATTATTTTCTATGAAGAGGGTAATTCCCTTTAAGGACACCACATTTAAGTGGCAAATTAATTCACTAGCTCTTCCAGCTGGCTTAATTCTCATCAGCTACCATAATTTATTAACAGTGAGGTGAGAAAAGACATGAATCAGCTTAATGTGCTATAAGTAGGGCATTGTCATGGCAACAAGATGCGGACTGTTTTCTACTATTTATGTATGGTTTGTTTTGTACTCAACCTTGAGATACCACTTGGAACTACTAGAATTAGAAACATCTTTTTTTTCAACTTTTTTTTCTCTTCAGTGTATTTTTAATAAATTATTAAAATAAGCATGTGAAAGGCTCTGAAGCATCTCTCCAGGAAAATAGCTATAGGCTTTTCAATGAGTCTTCCTAGAAACAGAAGCCTTAACTCTGATCTCCCAACCACACAACCGAGTGCATGGATTAACTCCCAGTTTATACCAGTCTGAGATCAAAAACAGACCTTTCTTGTTCCATACTTTACATATGATTATTACCTGGGGGGAGAAGGACAATTAAATAGTATTATTGAAAAAATATAAAGCTTTTATATTTTTGTAAATGCAATACATGGCACTTAACACAAGACACGTAAAAAAAAAAAATAAGAATGTTGCATTTTTACAGACTCATGATGAGGAAATATAAAGCTAAAAATTAAAAATTAGTAGTAAAGGATTTTTATTGCCTTCCCAGCTATGCCTAAATCCCACGCACATTTTGCATCGGCAATTAATGATTTTCATAAAGCCCGTTCTTCATTAATTCATTTTATTTACTACCCTGCTGCATAGAGGGAGCAGTTGGGATGCTAACACAGCCCTTTGAGAAGCAATTACCAACATTACTCTTTTGTTTTCTTGTTTTTTCCCCCCACCACCTCTGGAATCTGATATGAAACAGTTAATGAAAATCAAAATATCTCTATGATGTGTCAGGAAAAGCACATGGAAAAATTAAATTTCTTTCATGAAAAATTTTGCAGGCTTAAAACCTTGTTTTCTTCTGAGTAAGGATGAAAATAATTTGAAAAATTAAAAGAATTATTCCCTTTTTCTCCATCCAGTACTCATTAATATTTTTTTAATATGTCTGGGTTTATATTACCCTAGGTATTTGTTTGCATAATATGTAGGGCAACAGGCAACCAGGCTGTATCACAACATAAAACAGTTCTTATTTAGCAGCTTGAGAAAAAATAATAAACAATATTGAATTAAAAAATTCTGTCAAGCTACACATGCTCAATTGAGCCCTACTAAATGATACCTATCAAGGTCAAACATGGAAGTTAATTAAGAAATGAAAGATCTGGACAGCCTTACCTAAAGGTTCAATGGAGTTGTTCAGTCAATGCTGCTAATGGCCCCAAATGCACAAGAGTTGATAGCTGTTAATTAAAACTCTTAAGGAGGCCAAGTCGGGGGAGTGCCAGTCTTGTTTTCTACAATTCTTTACCCCATGTCAAGTTCAGCGAGAAGTGGGTCTGAGCTGCAGAGTTTGGCTGGTGGCCTGGATCTAATATGGCACATAACAAGCAGGTATGCCAAAACATTTGGTGGGCAGCATGGGCAGAGGCGTGTGCCATGCACGGCGAGCTGGCAGCGCGCTGGGACTGCAGGGGCCGTGTGACTGATCCCATTGCTCAAGCTCTCGGGGGGCCTCCCTAAGTATCAGCTCCCTGGAGCAAGAGGGGTCGTTAGAAATAGAAGATGGAAGATAAAGTCATACCCTACAGCTGACCAGAGGGAAGTGTAGAGGGCTGTCAGTGCTGTGGCACACCTAGCCTCACTCTGCTCAGGGCAATGAGTACCCCCAGGGATCCACTGCCACATGAAGCAGCTTGGGCACTCCCTCCACAGGCTCAGTGTGTTTTCCAGAGAGCCTCAGCTGTAAGGTGGTGGAACCAGCATTACTGGGAAAAAACAGAATAATCACCAGGCCATGCTTGCCCTTGGCTAACACATCACTTGGTGACATCGGTGGCAGATTTCACCTTCCAGATGTTTATCCAGTGGGAAGTAGTTTGTGAGCAGTACACTTCACAAAAGCTATGGAATTACTGAGAAGCATCAGTGACTTTTCCTGACTGCTGGTCCAGGCAGCGTGGCCAACCCCATAAGCCACTCTGTCCCTCACAAGTAGCACCTTTCAGCAATAATGAATGAGCTGTCAGATATCCAGCTGCTTATGGGACATGGCCCAGTCCTTCCCTGGATACTTTTTCATTGTTCAACCTATGCTCTCTAAGACTGCAGTTTCTAATGGACAGATTACCTTTCAGCTGTTTTCTCCTTGCACAGAGTGTGATTATAATTAACTTTGATAGCAAAGGTTGTTTTGAAAGGTGGCTTGTGATCTTTTTTCCTTCTGTGTATGTAAGAAGACAGTCAGAGATGTTTCTCCCTTCTTGATATTTTCGACTGCTCGGAGTCACAGGGCATGTCCCTCTTGTTGGCAAGATCCTGAGTGGTGGGAATGCTCATCCCTTGCACAAAACACTCACACAGTAAATTCTTGTTTGATGATAGAGAAGACTTAACACCATCTCAAAAATTTTTCCACCCAGTGTTAAAGCATGTGGGCAGTTTGCTACAGGTCCTGGCCTACTGCAAGTAGCTGCTGTGACTTCTTCATGCTCATCCTGACTACAGGCAAGTGCATTGACTGAGACTGTAATAATATAAAACAAACCAAACAGCAATAAAAAAACCAAACAAAACAAGCCTAACCCTTCTCAAGGCTAGCCCTCCTCTTTTAAAAACGAATATACATTTTGATACCAAATCCTCCTTTACAGTTTTTATCTTATGCCTGTAGGAAGTAATAACTAACAATGTATTACTTACTTGTTGTGTGACCCTAAATTGATCTTTTCCCCTGCCCAAGAAAGGTACTGATCTTAAGAATCTATTGGGAAAACAGGGCTTCGAAAAAACGCTTCATTATTTGCCTTGGGTCTGTCTTAGTTAAAACTGAATTTCCACCTTAACTGGAAATATCTCAGGTATCACACAGCTCTGCCCAGTCCTGAGAAAACGTCAGGAGGAGGGAGAAGAAAATTGGGATGAAGCTTATGGTTCCCAAGATGAGAGGAGGGAGAAGCAGAAGGAGAAGAAGGTATCTGGGCTCAGTTTGACCCTGTTATTGGTGATCTGGGAAACCTGAGTTTGGGCAGCTATTTGCAGGAAAAGCTACATATTCCAGGCCCATAGAATGCAAATGGGAGTCAGAGGCCTTCTTCTGAATGTGATGTACCAGTCCATGTCTCAGGGGAAGGGCTTCACCAAGAGGTCTGGAGGCAGAAGTCCTTTATTTAGCCTTAGGGTATTTTGAACTTCTCACAGTCCTGCAACAGCTGAATTCTAGACAGGAAATATTGCTTTTGTTGGTAAAAACCCATGATGGTTGTTTCAGGACATTACTTTTGAAATGAGGTGATTAACCCTGCTGTGTGGAGTCAGGGGAGATTTTTTCCCACTTTGGGAAGCTTGGGCTTTAAAATGGAGACTGAATACCACAGTGAGGAGCCAACCCTTAGTCAGTTGGAAGGAATGTCTCTGATTTTGCTTGCACCTAATGACAATGGATGTAGGACCAGACAATTGAAAAAGAATTAAAATACAGAAGATGAAGGACACATCTCACATGGCATTCATGCCAAGCAATTTAAAAGACAACAAACCAGTGAAGGTGAGCACTATTTTTCATAACACGTTGCAAAACTCTGCAAGAGTTTTAGTGCCCAAAGGACAACTGCTGGGTATTGAATGACTTAGTAAGACCTTAAAAGATGTGAAAGGACTGCCATGACTGACAGATTCAAAGAAAACCATATGGAACCCTATGGAGTCTTAGGGTTCACAGAAGTTGCCATGTAAACCACCGTGCTTTGCCACATAAACATTATCTGCTGTGGTGAGGAAATGCTCTTCCTGGTAGGGCCACACGGAATAGTTAACTATATCTGTGGAGGAAATCCCATTGAAGGGTCTTGCAGTTGCCATATTAGAGGCGATGCTGTTCATAAGGTCAGGTCTTGGTCTGAGGCTTGTGGTATGAGAAACATGATCTAACAGTTTATTTCTATGCAGCAGAGCACATATCTCAGACTTGGCTTTGAGTTTCCCAGTATCCAGCCAGGTATCTCTTCACACTGAGATAAATTAACTGGTTAAAATAAGGCAACACACATGGCTGATGGGGAAGATGAATATTTTCATTAAGTTCACAAGAAAATTAAGACTGATTTAGACAATATTTAGAGATTCCTAAAATATATGTAAAACACTATGTGTTTTATGTAATTGTCACAATATGGCAAGACCTGAGGTTGCTGCAATGCTGGCACGGCTCTGATTGTCAGTTTGTGCCCATTTCCTCACGGATTGATACAGATCTGGAGAAGACCAGGTTCGGCAGAGTTGCTTTCTTAGCTTACCTCCTAATGCTTTCCGAGATAACCATCAGGGAGAGAAGAGTAGAAAAGGCTTTTTCCCACCCGATACAATGTCCTGAGCGTTGAAAAACACCTCTGTTCTCCAAAACACCCAGCCCGGGGCCAAGAGAGGGGGGAAAACCAGGGCTGGAGGAGAAAGGGCGGTAGGTCTTTGGAGAGCATCCAGCCACAGGTGAGACCTGCCCCACTGCGCCCTGTTCGTGTCCTTTCCGAGCCTGGACCTCTGTCTCCCTCGCTCAGAGCATCACCAGGAGTCTCCACAGAGCGGAAAACCGCAGGAGAGCCCTGGTTCCCTGCTAGGGGGGAAGTGGCACCTGGCAAAGCACCTCGTGGCTGTTCAGTGTGCCCAAGGTGCCAGGGAATGCTCCGGGTGGAGCGGGACAGCAGGGAAGCTGGAGCGCCCTGGGCGGTGCGTGGCAGGGATGGGGGTCCCGGTCCCTATTCCTGGCCGGACACGAACCTCGGCAGCAGCTCCAGGATTTAAAAATTAAAGTTTGCCATCTAGCGGCAGCCTCGGNATGGGTTTAGGATTTCTGAAATAGATATATGATTTCTTTGCCAGCGCTGTCGGAGCCTTCCTGTCGCCCCATCCCGCTCGGGGCGCTGCCACAGCTCTGGGGCAGCTCCCTCGGTCACCACACACCGCAATGCGCATATTAAACCCTGGGTGGTTTAAGAAAACCCAAACAACTCCAGAAATTTCACTGTGATTAAAAAAAAAAATTAAAGAATTGAGACGACGAAATCAAATAATTTCCCTCCATGTTATCTCTTGCCTATGGCAGTGGTAGTTCCCAGAGTACCACCTCCTTCTTTCCTTCTCTGAAGTATTTTATTTCCCTTTGAATGGAGCTGCACCTGCAAATGACACGCTTGCCCTGGTTGGTGTGATAGTCCTGTGTGCCAGAACAGAGCTGCCAGGAGCCAGCACCTCTGCAGGAGCAGCAGGTCCCTCCCTGCCAGTCCCTCTGAGTTTCCTCTGAGCAGTGCATGTTGCCTGTATGGGATGTATGTACCTACAGGATCCATATGGAGAACACCCCTGGCATAGAATCCGTATGGAAACCACCTGTCACATATTTCCATATGAAGAAACAACAATGATGCAGCAGGAGTATGGGCAGTGTTTTCTAAAGGGAAGAAGAGGTCAAGAATCCTCCATGGAGGAAACCAGCAAAGAATTTCTGTGGCTGAGGAAAAGGTCTGGAAAGGGAGTAAAGGGGAGGTCTGGAAGGTAATGGGCAGCATGGTCTGCTTGGGTGCCCAGACTGTAATTAAGGAGCTGCAGACATCCAGCCTGATGCCTGCACAATCTCTCCTCTTCCACATACAACACTTCTATTAACAGAACTCCAGGTGGGATTAGCAATTTTTGCAGCATAATCACATTGTTGAGTCATATTTAATTTATGAACCACTATACACACAGTATCATTTTCTCATATTGATGCTGAGCTGATTATTTCCCAATTCATATTTATGCATTTGATATCTCCCTCTGCAGTGCAGAGCTTCATATTTGTCATTAGTGAACTTCATCTTGTTGATCTGAGACCATCTCTTCAATTTAGCATTTTGCATTCTGATCCTGCCTGCCAGACTGAGCAAATTTTATAAGTGTACTCTATATTTATCCTTCAAATCACTAATAAAAATATTGACTAAAATCAGTCCTGAAGATCTCTGCACATCTGCTTGGAATGCTCTCTTGAAATTTACTTCCAGTTTGACACTGAGTCATTGGCAATAATACTTTGAGAGTTTTTTCATCTATTTGTGTACACACTGATAATCATAATTTTGCATAAACTGCATTTTGCTAGCTTATATGTATGAATTCAGGTTATTAGTGCCAAAACTCTTATTAAATATATTTTCTACTGTTTATTTCCATCATCAGTACTTAGAATACAGATATTTAGGTCCTGCTACAAAGCTGTGCAGCTATGTAAGAAAGGGGCAATTTTTACTCTTCCTTCAAATATATTAATTTCATTTGATGAAATTAAGTCTCTTTCTTTAATGAAGGAACTTACGAAGTATACGCTGCTTAAAGTATGTTAAGAGTCCAGAGGAAAAAAAAAAGCTCTGTACTTTTGCATTTGACTTTGCGTGCAGTATCAGCACAATAAAAATATTTGCTGATGATGTAGATGCTCCTTAATATAGCACACAGGACAGAAATTATGCAAGTGCCTATTAATCCTAAGATAGAATTCCTAGTAAAAGGTGAAAAAAAAAGGAAAAGGACTTAATAGCCATAACTGTGTCAGTTTTACTGCTAGCATATAATTAGATCAGATGATTTCAGAATGTCCAGAGCATAACTGCTTCTCCTGCTATTCAGATGACTTGTCTCTGATTCAGAAGCTGCAGTTCATCTTGTATTTTTAAGTGTAAGAACCAATTTGGGGCCTACATCCCCAAAGTGGTAGCAGGAGGCTGCTTCTTCCCACCCTCTGATTTTGTAGTTGGCAGAAGAGAAGTACCCTAAACCAAAGAAAAAACTTAGCATGGTTATAAAAGGGCTTGTTTTTTTCCCTGCATGAAATCTCTCACATGCAAGGTCTCTGTTTCTGGCATGGGCTGGAGGATTTTAGGGATGCCACGGATCTGGAACGTAGCATCCACATGCCAGCCCTCTCAGACAGGTGCTTGGGAAGAGGCCAGGAAAAAAGTTGTCCGCAGTCCCACGATGGAAACAAAGAAATTAGTCAACGGCCTCTTTCCATAAAAACGTGCATTAAGGGAATGCAATCAAGGAGCCAATCTGGTAAACAGCTTGAGGGACAGGGCCAGCAAAGCCTGGCCTGTGCTGCGAGCAACAAGGAGGCAGGACAGAGTTGGGTCCAGCCCCAACTCTGAACAGCCCTGCTGGCTTGGGGGAGGCAGATGGTCACACTGCCTTCCTCTTCTTTTTAAGCTTCCTGCTGCTTTTTCTGCCGAAGCTGCCCCACTGAGAGTAGCAGTAAATGTCATTTTGTAGGTGTCTGCAGTACAATAAAAGTGGCCCCAGTGCAACACCCCATGAAATGCGTAAGTGCAGACACAGATGAATCATGCCACCACCGAGGCAGCTCTCACATAGAGCCAGTGTAGGTGTTATTATGACTGTAACAGGCTTCAAAAGAATAAATTGCACAAAAGCCAGGCTGGCAGCGTTTCCTGTTCGCAGTAGTTTGGGTAATGCTGCTCAGATCACCTTCTCACATTACAATCACTGTTCCTTGAAGGAGGTTTGGCTGTAAACTCCTCCCAACTCCGTGCTAATTCTGAAGGATAACATGAGCGTCAATTAGGCACTGGCATGACTCAGAAATGAAATATTGCCCTTGGTGGGAAGTCAAGACCGTGTGTTTTTCCCTGCCTTCACCAGCACACGTTGTCCTACCCACTAGGTGTCCCTGCCAGCCAGCGAAACAGCCTGCCGTAACCAGGGCTGCGTTTGCTTCGAGCTATTTGGCTTCAGCCGAAAACACCAAACACAAACAACAACCCAGGAAACAGGTCTCAAATAACTTCTTCTTCTTCTTCTCCTCCTCCTTTTTTTTCTTTTCTTTTCTTTTCTTTTCTTTTCTTTTCTTTTCTTTTCTTTTCTTTTCTTTTCTTTTCTTTTCTTTTCTTTTCTTTTCTTTTCTTTTCTTTTCTTTTCTTTTCTTTTCTTTTCTTTTCTTTTCTTTTCTTTTCTTTTCTTTTCTTTTTTTTTCTTTTCTCTTTTCTTTTTTTTTTTTTTAAGCTTTCTTTTTGAAACGGCTCCAAATTCATGCACGATGCAGAGGATGGAAAAGGCAGCTCTCTGTTTTGCCCTGTGGAGTAGGGGAAAGATTTTGGCCCAAAGGAGAATGGTCTCCCCTCCTGGACAGCACGCAGGTGATGGGCTGCTTTGGCCCAAGCACTAGCAGCCTCATCCCTCCAACCTCACCTCTGAATTCTGCAGGAACCAGACAAATTGCACTGTAATCCCTTATGTCTGTTTGTCCATTCTTTAAAACAGATGCTGTTCTAGTTTGTCTCCTCCACCATGGAGCTGCAAGGTTAAATGAAGGGTGATGATGTTGCTTTTGCTTCCCAATAAAAAAATTAAAAATAACTTAATGTTTTTTTAAAAATCAGATTGCTATCAACATGTGGATGTTCAAGTCTCACCAAAAAAAATCCTAATTCCTAGCCCCCTAAATAGGGCTAGGTGGCTGCAGGTGTTCATAACCTCAGCATGGATTAGGCATAACACACATGTTCATGGCTGCCTCTGCAGAGACCTTTATGCCCAGATAAAATTTGCTCCAGTAATCCCTGGAGAGTTTCCAGAGGTCAGCAGAGAATCATGGAAGAAAGTGAAGACATTAAAGGAAGCACATATTTGCAGATGTGCCAGCTGAGGAAAAGGGAGAGGAAGTGGGAGGTAAAACCTTGAAGACATACGGGGAATTTTTTGTTTTGAAAAAGGTTTTGTCTCTTTGTAATACTGAACTGGGGGAGAGGGGGAGAGGAAAAAAAAAAAATCTCCTGTTTGCTATATAAGCTGGAGAAAATCATTCCACATTTCTGTAGTTATCTTTCCTGATCTGTCACAGAAGGGCAGCAGCAGCAGTTTTGTGTTTTGTGTTGATGCTCGCTTATGAACAGCTTGAGATGCTCAGAAGGGAGAAGGAAAAACAAGCAGAAGAACTGGGTTTTCTGAAGCCATCACACATGGTGATCTCTGTACCAGAAGTCTCCTCTGAAGGCGCTGTGTTCGGGAGCCATCAACGAAGATCACGGTGTATTGTGTCATGTACTGTACAAACACCCCGGGAGAGACGATCCCTGTCACAAAGGACTCACTCTCCAAACAGAGACAACAGAGGAAGAATAGGGGGAGGATTAAAAACGAGTTGACTAGCTCAGGGTTGCACAGTTTGGTGAGGACGCCAGAGGCATAAGCCTGGTATTCTGATTTGCAGCCCGGCAATCTGCTCTTTCTCACAGACAACCACCTTTTGCTGTTCTAGTGCTTACAGGGTGTTAACAGCACTAAAGATAATTATATATGACTTGGTATTTTTAACTAGTGGAGGCTTTACATACAGTTACACACTCGCTGAACTTGGTTGCCCCCGGGGACAGTCCCCCCCTCCCAGCCCTAAGACAGCTTGGAGGGTGCTCAGCCAGTGACTATGAGGTGACCTTCACAGCAGAAATGCGATACAAAAAGAAGGGAAAGGAGGAGGGCGCAGCTCTTGTGAAATCTGGCTGTTGAAACACCTTCACATCTTGCAACACAATGTCAAAAAACTCTTTGTCTTAAAGATTTAAGACTAAACATAGGAAGAACTGTATTTATCTCATGTTAATCACCTAGGCAACTGGGAAAGCAGAAGTGAGCTTCACTTTCTAGTGGGTTTTATAATCTGCCAGTTCATTCAAACGCCTTTTTCCGGTACATCAGAAATACATGTGGGCCTGCTGAAAATTTGCATTTCTAAGAAGAAAAATCATACCCAGAAACAATCACGGTGCTGTGCGCCTACAAGAACAGGTAGTTATTTAACGGCCCAGAATCTGCATTAGAAGTAGAGCTTCTCTCCTCATTTAAATTTGCCCTGCCATTGTGGCAGCAAGGATTTGTTACAGATCAAGGAGTGGGCTGGGAACCGCCCTCTCCTTTTCCAGCCTGTGGGGAACTGGCAGAAGCCTCTGATGGATAACTGAAAGGGATTGTGAAGAATAGAAGGATATATCCCAAGAATGAAGTAATGCAGTGCATACTCAGACCTGAAGCTTGCATTATAGTACTGCAACACTGTGAGGAAGTGAGCAACAATCCAACCTGCCATAGGGTCTTGCAGGAGTCAAGTTTCAACTCATACCCTTATCTTGGGCTGGGTCAGGAAGAAGGCAGGAACACTGTCTCTTACCAAGGAACGGCAGCGAGGTTGTATTTTTCCTAATGGTTCATTCAAATCTGGAATTATTTTTGTGAATAAATGTTAGCATTAGCATCTGCTGTTTTTTAGAAACATGTTTAAAAAAAAGCATAGGTTGACAATTCTGTTGAAACTGAGATTTTGTCAGAAAATGACATCTTCAAAGAAAAGAAAAAGAAAAAAAAATAGACAGCTCCTACAGTCCTAAAAAATAAGGTTAATTCTAATTTGATTGTTCCTATTCTTGTCCAGATTGCTTTGCTTCTGATAGATTTTCATAGTTTTACACAGACCTTTATTTCCTAAATGGAAAAAACCCATCCATTCTGGATGGTGCTGTCCCAGAAGGAAAACATGGTTTTGGTAATGTCTTTATTTACATTGTTTCAAAACCTATTTTCCTTGAAAGGAAATGTTTATGAGGTTTGGCTTTTCTCTTCATGTTTCCTAGGCAGAGTTGCTGATGCTTTGCTCTGCCTGCCTAAGCCCAACATGAACTCCAAATCATTAGTATTATTTTATTCAGCACAACAAATTTTCTGAGTTTCCTAGATCATTTACAGCTCTGCAGAGGGGGTGTGAAACCCTGATAATCCATTTGGGCAACATTTATAAAAACTTCCCAATGACTTTGCAAAGTTATAAATTATTACATAAAAGACACAAAGACCTGCAGAAACAAGCCAAGTTTATGAGGCCCAGAAACTGAAGGAATTAGGAATTTTTCCATCTGTTTGGATGAGTTTTGGTTTAAACACTAGAAAGTCAGACTCATCTGAACGTGCTGAATGAATGGAAAAGTTACAGAGCTATGGACAACATGATACACTTCACAGAAGTGAGAGAAGAAAAAGCACATGATCAGATTCTCTACCAATCTTTTTAGCAAAAGAGCACAAAACAAGCAAGAACAAGAAGGAACTGAGCAACCTTTAAAAGGGATAAATTCGTGGTGAGAGTGAAGGATAAGTGGTGTCTGTGCCCACAGCTCCCAAAGCAGAGGAGAGCAGGGGCACAGCCTGGCAAGTGCAGTCCTGTGGGGTGTGTCAGGTGTCAGAACCTGCCTCAGTGTGCATGGACTACAAGGAAACTCTCCCTAGATCCAACATGCAGGCTAACAGGTTTGTTGTTTGGTTTTTAGTTTTTTTCCCAAGGTCGTGCATCTGTAAAAGGGAAAGAACTGAAGGCCAGGAATGCAGGAATTGAAAGGACTGTTTTTGACGTTTCTTAAGTTTAGAATTACTAGAAGATAGAGATATGCTAAGATACAACTAAAAATGCAACATTAAAGGCTAATTCTTGGTTATTTTCAAATAATTAGTATTAGTGAATGAAATTCATGATCATGCTACATCTGCCTTTAAATTATAGCAAGGATTATGACACTTACAGGGTAAAGCCATGTGACTGTCAGCACATGAGGGGTCTAGGAAGAAATGGAATTCAATCATTTGCTTGTGGAATGACTTGTTAACATTTTAAACCAAGTAAATAAGAATGCCATATATTTATTAAAAAGCATGAGCTCCAAGCAGCCTGCTATAAGCCTCAGGACCACTGATATGAATGGAAGTTACGTGTGCAGAGCAACTATCATCTCCACACAGACTTGTTGAACCTGGGCCCAGAAATTATGAATAATTGGGCAGTCTCATGTGCAAAGGAAGACTGACATTAGCAGACAGAAAGTGTTAAAGTGGTGGAATAAAGGAAGGGGACATTGGAATAAAAGGGGTGAATTTGGCAAAGAGAAAGATTGTGTGGCATTGGGATCTAGCTGCACTGGCGGGAGTCTCTCAGGCTTTGAAGGAAAAAAAGAAGCTAAATCTGCAGGTTACAAATGAATGTGAGACAGAAGCCATATGCTGTCATTTCCACTCCCCCTGCAGAAGACATCCTCCCTGAAGTCTTGATCAAGGAATGGGTTGTAAATCACAGAAGAGGCAGGATGCGAAATTCAGTAATTTCCATTACCTGACAGTAGGCTAGAACCATAATTGCTAAAAAGGTGGTTTGGGGCAGTCTGTTAGCTTCTGCTTTGTTGTTCATCATTCTCACAAGTTCGTAATAGAGTACGAGGCAGTAAGATACCCAGCTTCTATTAATAATTGATCTAATGTAACACATGAAGTGTGTGTAATCTGTTTCCTTGCTTCTCTGTTTAATATAATCCATGAATCATGGTGACCAGTGAAGAGGCTGATTGACCACACACTTCTAACTTTTTCCCTAACACCAGCTACTGACTTCCATTTAAGAAAGCTAAATGTCTACTAAATACTTTGTGGTTATAGCAGGGATGCTTTGCAAAAGGGAGACAATTAGTCGGTGGAGTGAGACAGTGCTCATGTTTGGGTAAGAGCTTGTAACTCTGCCTTCTGCCATTTCCAATAGTCCCAAGTCTACCCAACATTAGATGTTAAAGTAATTGTTGTCAAACACAGACCTCTCTTTTTTTTGGCCCAGTGACTTGTCTCTCCCAGATCTAAGAAAACGTTTAACTTGCAAGCAGGAGCTCCTTTTATTCTCAATGTGTTGCTACAGGTGTAAGTACCACAGTGTCTTTTTACCCCCTGGTCACAAAAGATTTCCTATTTTCAGTACTTTTTAAGGTGAGGAACTGCTACTCTTCCTTTTTTAATCTTAGGGAAAAACAAGGCACCAAGAGTGTGTCAGGAACCTGGCTTGCTAATTGTGCTATTTCAGGCACTTCTGCTCGTGAACATATGTGTGTTTTTCACCAATGCCAAGATTTTCACTCAGTGAGTGTCACTTCCTTTGTTAGCTCCAAATGTGCAGAGGTTGAAAGGGCATCTTTACTAGTGAAAAATCTCTCAAGAACTCTTATAAATCATTCAAGCTTTTGGTTGAAAATGTTTCCTTTCACACACTTCTTAGTGCCAAATACAGGCCCATCTGGAATCATTATTAATTCTCTTGAACTGTTTAATTCCAAGTGGTTTTTTTTAAAAAAGAAAGACTTGATTCAGTATTTTATAGCCATAATTGGAAAAGCACATTAAGACTCAACAGCTCATTTTTTTATTCCGGGAAATGGCAAGCAACACATCTTGTACTCAGTCACATTAGTAGTGCAATGCTAAAAAAATCTTGTAACATGTAGCTACCCCCCAAGTTTAATTTCTCTTACCTATTTATTTGCCATACAAACAGAAATTAAAACACTCTTTGGGGGCTCATGGAAGCCTCTTAAACAATTTGGAGGACTTTTCTGTGTGCATGCTTCCTTGAGCACATCAGCCAGACAATTAAAAGAATAGGTGCCCTGCTACTGAAAGGCCTGAGCAAAGTGCAAGGCATGCTCCTCCATATACAGACTCACATCAAAATGGCTATTTCTGGTTCATCATCAGGAATGAGCTATTAAATTCAGTTTACAATCAATGTCCCATTCACATTTCAGAAAGAATATAGTGGCTTTGTGTAAATCTGCTTATTTAGCTTATTTTCACATTAGATGTTGCTTCTAGGGTTTGTATGCACATGTTTAAGAGAGGGGAACTGTGAAACCTTGATGTCATTGACATCAACAGCACAATTCCCACTGAGTCACACTCAGGTCATCTTGGAAGTTCTTTGCATATTCCTCCACACACAAGTGATGTGGGAGACATGCTTGGATCTTTGCAGAGCAGTCACAGGTCTTTGTACCTACATGGGGTGGCACAGGCTGCTCAGTGCAGTGAGGCAGGCTGGAAACACAGAGCCAGTGAGTGTGGCTGCCCACTGAGGGACAGGGCTTGCATCCTCCACAACCTGTGGATTAAAGCACCAGAAGGTCTTTATCCCTAGGAACTGGTGATTAATGTTCGGCTACAGAGAGCTCTAGGTATGCAACCAGTCAGGTTTTAGATGGATACAATTATAAATTCATAGCCAGACTGTCATGATACAAATTAGTCTCAGCACTCCTTTTCTTTGCAAGACTCCCATTCTTTGGATGCCTTTCCGTTGAAATTTACTGTGACATGAAATTATATCCAAAATACAGATAACACGAGTACTTTTCCATGTGCAAAATTCACTAGAAGTGCTCGCCATAAAACAAGCTGGAAGGGATCTTTCATGCCTCTGGTCCATACCCATGCTCAAAATAGGGTCAGCTTTGCAGTGAGATGGGTTTACTCAGGGCCTTACCCAGGTAAGTTTTGAATACATCCAAGCAGAGAGTCTATAACTTCTCTGAGAACTTGTTCTAGTACTTGATCATCTTCACTGTGAAGGCTCTTCTCCTTACATCTAATTGGGATTCACCTTGCTGCAGTTGGTATTCTCCACTCCTTGCCTTTTGTTGTGCACCCCCAAGAAAAGTCTGGGTCCATCTTCTCTGTAGCCACTAATCAGTAGTTACAGAGAGCAGTAAGAGCCATCCCTTCTCCAGGAAGAACAACCAACTTTCTCAGCTTGTCCTTGTACACCATATGCTCCAGCACCCTGAGCATCCTTGTGGATGTTGCTGAACTTGCACCAGCATAGAACTGTAGAATGGTTTAAGTTGGAAGGGACCTTAAAGATTATGTCATTCTAGGGCCACTGCCACGGGCAGGGACACCTTCCACTAGACCATGTTGCTCAAAGCCTCATCCAACCTGGCCTTAAACACTTCCAGGAACGGGACATCCACAACTCCTCTGGGTAACCTGTTGCAATGTTTCACCATCACAGTAAGAAAGGACGTGTTTTCCTTGTAATGGGGAGATCAAAACTGGCCACAGCAGTGCAGACACACTCTTACGCATGTCTGTGCTGAGTAGCTGGAAAAATCACTTCCCCTGAGCTGCTGACTGCACTTCTGCTAGTGTGGTGGTGGCCTTTTTGGCCATGAGGTCACATTGCTGAATCCTGATCAACTTGTTGTCTCCCAGGACCCCAGGTCTTCCCTTCAAAACTGCTTTCCAGCAAGCTGGACCCCAGTCCGTGCTGTTGCAGCAGATTATTCCTCAGTGGGTGCAGGATATTCTATGACTTTGCATTTGCCTTTGTTGAACTTCATGAAGGTTCTGTCAAGCCATTTCTCCAGCCAGCTGTCATCCCTCTTCAATGCCCTGCCCTTCAGTATATTGGCTCTTCCCAGTGAACTTGGAGAGGTCCATCCTACTCTATTGTCCAGCTTTAATGAAGACATCAAATAGTACCAGACCCTGTAGTGACCCTTGGGGAACATCACCAGTAACCTCTCCCTACTTCACCTTCAAATTGCTGCATGATACACCTTGAGCTATTGTGCGCAGGTCAGTTTTCCACTCATCTGATTCTCCTGCTCAGTCCTCACATCTCCAGCTCCAGGATACCAGAGAATACTGTCATAAGCCTTGTTAAAGCTCAGGTAAATCACATCCACTGCTCCCCAGTGACTGCGAAGATGGCCATTGCCCACTGGCACTGCCCCTTTCAACACCCACTGGTATCATTGTCCCTAGTGTTGTCCACGGGGTTTATCAGAGAGACCATGTGAAAGGATTATAAAGCAACTGGTTTCCTGGTACAGCTAATATAGCTATGAGGACTTGATTGAATACCAATGCCAAAAGACAGCAGCAAAATAAATTTTGTTTGGAAATATTGCTGCAAAGTCATCATATCCATAGAGAAGGGTTTGATGTATTAGTAATCAACTTCCCTGGAATATTCCTGTAATTGCTGTGGTACTTTAGGCGTAAGGAAATAATTTTCTGGATTTGGATCACTGTGTTAGTTAGTCTGACAAGCCCAAAATAAATTTTCACACATCAATCATTAGCATATTTGCCTAAAAAACAGTGTGCTGAATTCATGCAAAATCAACAGCTTATTCAAGTAAATACATATTCATAATTATTCTATGTGAAATATTGCTTTCTGAGTTTAGTCAGTGAATGCTAACTACATTCCCAACAAATATACAAAAATAACAGTTCCCCTGTTACTATGGAGAGGGAGAAGAGAAGGTATTGTGCTTGAGGACTAATTGTAAAATCTTTGGAGTAAGAACAAGATAGTGTGGTTCCCTCAGATACAGTAATAATAATTTAGCAGCCCAAGGTTTTACATTCAAGGTTTTGGAGAGAGAAATGAAAAGTTGCTGATGAGTTGGTCTAGAGATATACCGAAGGGGTGTTACATGGGGCAGACATTTTCCATCATTCTGAGATAAAGAAGGGAAAGTGTAATTCTCAGCCGAAGGGAAACAAACACAAGAACAGGTTTGGCATTAACAGATATGCCACATCTTAAATTGATTCTAGCTCGTTGGACACCCCCATCACTATCAGAGCCCATCCCTTTCACATTCCCTGCAGCTCAGCTAGCAAAGCCAAGCGAGGATGCATATCCTTGAGGGAATCAGTATGCACATGTGTGCACATCCACACCTGCAGACACGCGGCCATTTGATACCTCATCTCCATAATGTGATTTGCTCGTAGCAAGCAGAAAGCAATCGCTCCGCTCCACCCCTCTAATGCATCGGAAAGAACCAGCACTGCATGTTTTATTACCAGGGGTGTAGAAAACCTAGACTGCAAGTCACATTGATCAGAGAGCCAATAAGGCGAGGAATGCTCCCTGCAATATGGAGCCTGCGGAAGCACTGCCAAGGAGGCATCGCAGCACTGCCAAGTGTCACTGCAGCGAGGCACAGACACGCTCAGTGCTGCATCAAAGAAGGGACGGGGCATGCTGCCTATCATAAGGCAGCTAGAAATAATAATTTATGCTTTATCGCCTTTTTTTTGCCAAAGATTGCTAAGCACTTTGCACAAATTCCTGATGTTCAGGTTCCCAGCACCCATATGTGGTCGTTCTCCATATGGCAGAGGGGCTTTTTCATCCCTAACAGTGCGCTGCACTCATTATTATGCAGTAGACTTTTTGTTCCTGTACACCAGGCCTGGGATCTTACAAGGAAGTGATTATACTTGCCTAAATGGAGATTCTGGTGACAAGATAATTTACAACGCTCTGTTGCATAATCATTGAGCCAAGGTCAGGGAAACCATTGATGTAGCATAGTCAGGGCAGTTGTAAATAAACCCCACATCACGAAAGGGGTTAGTGCCAGTGAGAACAGACAGACAAGAAAGGAAGGAAAAGAAAGAATCTCCAGCATTCTCGTTATGGTAAATTCTTATTCCCCTCCCTTGTCTCCACAGATCCTCTGGTTGGCTAATTAAAGGAGGAGGTGTAACTATCAATCTAATCTCACTTGTTCTCAAATTTACCATAATTTCTACACTTGAGAGGCTGGTGAAATGAAACAGCACTACTAGAATTTCCCATTCATCAGCAGGAAGCAGAACAACTCTGGGAATTGGGCTAAAAATAATTAAGAAGCAGGATCAGGTGCTGTGCACATGCATCTGTCTTTACATGGGCATGCAGGCACACAAGCATTTACTGGAGGTAGCAGCAGTAGCACAGGGGGAGATGAGCACCACCAGTAATTTTATCTCAACATATGAATGCTTGCAGATGTACTCACAGCATACTTATTAGAGCGGCAAAAACGCCCAAGAAAACCGCAATCAAATTATACTGTAAAAAAAAAATCAGCTTTTTAAACAGATACAACCACCAGAATACCATCAGCAGTGCTGCAGGAGACACTTGGGAGCTGCTGGGGTGGCCACAGCCCATGGGGTGCTCAGCACGTGGCCCTTACCCCAGTGCACTGCGAGTGCAGAGCAGGTACATCACCTTCGAGCAGGAAGCTTGACATTCTCTGGAAGCATTGGTGTTATTTCACATGCATTGCCATTGCTTTGCACTTCAGCAGTAACACTAGAGCTTTTCAGAAAGCATTGGAGTGGCTTTTGCACCTTTTCCATATAGGAAGGCTGGGCATGAGGGGTGGGTCTGCTGCCAAGGGCTCAGCACAGCACGGATGCAGCTGGTCCAGGACCTCCTTCAAAAGACAGACTGGTCAGACACACAGATATCCTGGATCATCAGAGCTGTTCTTTGAAATCTCCTCAGATCAGATAGCTGAGAAAGAAGATGAACCTGGGGGGCAGGCCTAGGATGGAGGATTTAACTAAATAAGTAGCTCTTACCTCAGGAATCAGCTATGCAGGAGCACAAAATTTGAGAAAGATTCCCCAACTTGACTACTAGTCAGCCTAAACATACAATTACTTGCCATGTTCTGGGAAAAGCCTTTATCCAGTTTACACTAAAAGGGGTACCAAAAGGTGGTAAAGGGCCAAATCCTGAAGGCAGTGTAAATCAATGCTATTTGTTTGCCTCTGTTGGAACTCCCACTCTTTATTTCAGTTAACCAGCTAACACACAGTAACTTAATATGCATTTATGTTAATATTTGCACTTTTCAGGGCTTGGTAGATTGCGTGGCTGGCACATGTCAGACCGAATGTCACTTCCAAAAGCTAAGGGACCTAACTGGAAACTGCCATGAAGAGTGACTAGCTGACAACATGTGGAACCTCTCTGGAAAAGCCTTCCCACCTCAAGCACCTCCCTGTGATTAATCTTTCAACTAGACAATATACATTACTATTTAAAACAGCTGAATTTTTAAGGACAGAATACATTAATGAACAGAGGAAAACGTGAACAAATTAGTATCTTCAAGCACTGCAAGACAGAAAGGATACATAGATAGCATAGCCAGATCCCTTCAGAGACCACAGTAGTAGCCACCCCCCTCTGAAACATTGCCTCTTGGCAGAAACACTGCAGCCAACCCCAGAATCCAGACTCCAATCACTCCAGAGTGTTATTAAGATGCATGGCATCTTAGCAAAATTCAAATCAAGGTTTCTTTCACGCGCATTGGAGTGGGAAAGGTAGCAAAGGTTGACATGTAAAGTGAGCAAGCTGCCCAGCAACGATGGAGGTTTGTATCACACAAGCTTAGAAAACAGCCTGGAATAAAAAATGTGTGCATTAAAGCCTTTCACACCGTATCTGATCTTGCACTGCCATACAACTTAAACTATGAGTATCTGGCAGAATTCGAGATCATTTTGCAAAGACCTGTCATTCTCCTTCACCAGATCATTCTCTGTAAGACATGATGGAGGGGGAGTTGGAATATACCATATTAGAATGAATATAAATGGTAATGATCACGCTCCTCCACAACACTTCCACTTTAAGGAATCAGTTAATCATCCCTGAATTGAGCAGGCTTGCCAGGAATACAGCAGGTGAAATGATAACAGCTTCCTGACCCCTACTTCTCAAGGACAAGATTCGGTAACCCCTATTTATGTTAAACATTAGCTTACCCCATGAAGAACCTCCAGAAATCAATAGGGATTGTGCTACATGAGTAAGATTGGCAGAATCTGATACCACTTGTAAACTCAGATTGGCCCTCAGCTGGGTATTTCTATCTGCTCTTTTCTTTTTTATTTTGTCTTTCCATAGTACTCCTCCCCCATGTCTGCATCCAAGAAAATACAGAATGTTCCCTGTTATAAAAGACATTTGAATGGCTGCTTCTCCTCTTTCTCTTTAATCCAAGAAGTATGAATATTTCTTGTTAAAGGAAGGTAATGTTTGACAAAACTTGGCATATTTGACTGTATTTCTAAAACTGGAAGGAGCCCAGCCTTTTTGACAAAATGGAAGCAACAATTTGTGACTTTTAAATGTGAAGTGGTTTATTTCTTCTTATTGAAAAAAGTGTAACAGAAAACACTGGAGAAAGCATTAAGGGAAGCAATCTGGGCTTAAAGAAAGGAAGATATAAGATCTACACTTTTTTTTTTCTTTACCAAAGCACGTGAGGGAAGAGGTGGATAGAAACAAGGGGATGTATTTCCTATTTGCAGTTCCTTTTTCCAAATTTTCCCAGAAGCAGAACAGACTGTAGCTGGGTAGAGGAACCGAAAGCCTAAAGATACTGCTAAAGAGAAGAAAACCCGTGTGATGTAAAAGGGAGGTGGGAGATAAAAATCCTTCAGCCTTTTATTTTGAATCAAGTCAAAGTTAAATTACATCTCACTGTGCAGGGAAACCATGCCCCCTGAGAGCTGCAGCTTGAGTTTCTGTGTCTCCTCTCTGGTCTGGCCTCCTACGCTGGACTCCTTCTCCTAAAATGTCACTGCCACACACCACCTACAACAATCTCTTTGCCTCAGCTGAGCCAGAAAAGCGTGTTTTGCTGTTGGAGCAGTAGTTGATGGTGGGGGAAGCTCTCTACTGGCCTTGCAGGGAAGCAGTTCGTCCTTCAACCTTTTAGGTAGGTTAGGCAACCCTAAAAGCAAGCCATTTTTTACATCTGATGAAAGAGTTGTTAGTGTGTCAGAGTTGTTCATGTGGCAGAAACTGCATTTTTGATCAAAACCAAATTTGTTTTAATGGGAAATTTAGGAGCAGATCTGTTCTTCCTAAAAAGAATAGTAAAAAACCCCACTGGGATTTCAGGAATGAAATCACACAGAAATCATCCTTCCAACACTGATGTGCAGGCACAATAGACACCAATGTTTTCTGCTACTGAATGACTATTGCTCATGTTGCCTTTTCCAAAGCTGAGTGACAGATTGTGCTGGAATTAGATGGGAGGCATTGCTACCTTGAAGCAATGTAACTGTCTGTGACTTTACAGCAGTGACTAGTTTTAAGTCTCCATCTCACCCCATTTTAGTAGGTACTTTTCTGCATGAACTAGATGCATCCAGGTTTTTTAGGCTTGTTTTTCACATCAGACACCGTCTGACTTGCCTGAAACTATTGGATACCCNAAAAAAAAAAAAAGAAAGAAAGTGCTATGTCTGATGTCTGGCTCTGGTGTTATTTTCTGCTTATGTCCTAAAGCCATGTCAGGTTGAAATAAGGTACACAGCATCTCTCCCATGAGCATGCACTGACAGGGATTTGCAGCATGGTCAAATAGGTCTCTGATATAGAAGAGGGGGGCAGCAGGTCTGCAGGCTCCTGCCTTGGCTATAGAGAGAGAGCCAGCAAGTCAGAAGTGCCTTATTCTTTCTGTAGATACAGACAAGAAGATTTACTGCTTAGTGCAGTATTGCCGCTGGGGCTGGAATTGGATTTCTCCCCAAACTGTTACTTCCTTTCAAGCTCCTCTTCTGTGCAGAAAATTTTAGAAGGAAATGCCACTGGATTACACAGCTGCTGTCTGCCTGGGCTTTAAATGTGCCAATTTGCATCAGTCTGTAGGCAGTGCTGAGAACAGGCTGGAAGTGTCTGCAGCCTCCCTATGTTACTAGTGGCATCTTACTTGCAAATCCAAAACAATTGAAGGAAAAAGGTGAAGTAGAACTATAGACAGACAGCTCTGAACTCCTAAAAAAATCCTAAATCCTTTGTTTCTTCTGAAAAAAGGGTGTGTGGAACACAGTACTCTTGAGGGATGCCCTAGAAGACATCAGCATGAAGCTACAGCAACTGATGGAAGAAAAATGAAGCACAAAATGTCCTCATGAAGTAAAAATGTCCCCTTTTGTGTAACTAAACAAGCTAGGAATGAAAATTGTTGAGAAGGAGGCTCTCGCTAAACACACTGAAAATTTTTTAAAGCTAAATGGAAAGAGTATCAGTGCACTATGAGAAAGCTGATTCCCACCCTTGTTTTGCAGACATAAATAATTAGGACAAGAACCTAGCAGCAGAAATGCCGGTCAAAGGCGGCACGCTAAAGCTTTGCAGTTACCTTTCCTGTTAACGGATAAGCAGGCATATTGTCACCGTGGAGCACCACTACAGAATCTTCTAATGGCACCTTTACCGTGTGCAAGCAGGTTTTCATCCCTTAGAGAGACCTGCTATCTTGCTGTTCAGTGTTTGGGTTATGCAAGGACTTTGTACCTTGGCAGGCTCAGAAGAAGAGGAGGCAATGCGAACAGCCTGGAAACTGGCTGGCTGCCTTGCTTCTTGTTAAAGCAGTTCTGGCGTTAAGAGTTGTCACTTGGGAACCAGACAGAGATGTTGGGCTAGGACTCCTACATGGAAGGAACTGCCTTACATGTTGGCTGTACATCCTCATTTTGGGACTGGGATGGATGTGTGAATAAAGTGATTCAAATTTAGAATACCCACAGACTTCTTTTATGCCCAAGGGAAGGCATAAACATCTGCTGGTGATGCACAAGGCACCCAGATGTTGGAAGACAAGTCAACAAAACTTCAGTTTTGCTCTTTAGTCATTTGCCCTTCTTCGTATGAGAGACTTTGAAGGGTAGAGTACAGGAAAAACACTGGATGTGCTCAGTGCTTCCTCAGAGGAGGGTAATAAACCCATAAGACCTTTTCGAACTGAGTTAGTAAAGCATAAGATTAGGTAGCAACCACTGTTCTAGAGGTGCCAAATTTTTCTGAGAGGTAACTAATACTATTTCAAGAAATTCCTAAATAATTTTATCAACAATGTCATAACTGCAATAGTGGCTATTCAAGTGCCTCACTCCTCAAGGTTACATGCTCCCTTTCAGTTGGCGTATTTGAGGAACTGAGTTCAGTATCACAATCTAAGCCTAAGGTGAAGAAGCATTTAAAAGGCATTAACTAGCAAATTAACATCCTTGTTTTCATATGGGTGTGTGAGAGGAAGAAAAAGGTAAACTCTTGAGTTAGCACTTAAAAACGTAAGTGAAGATCATACAGAATTATTTAAAGAAACTAATTTGGACAGCTGCTGATTATCTTGTGGGATTCATTAAAGCTCTGTTTGACATTCAAATAAGTTCTTGTTTCTGGTGGCAAGAAAGGAGAGTGTGTACTTTAAAGAAACTACAGGATTTAGAAATGAAGATGAAAGATTCAGAACTACCTTGTAGTTACTTTCTGCTCCCTCTGCTCTCTTATAAACTGGCAATATTATGACAAGAGGTACAGTGACCTCTGATGTACCACACAGAAAGAAATGAGAAAGTTAATAGGGGAAGCACCAAATCAGACACCAGAAACAAGAGGATTAAGAGATGAATACGAATATTATATCACTTGTCAGCATGGCATTATAGAGTCCAACTTTATCTTTTTTTCAGATTTCATTAAGGAAAGGACTGGATAGGGTTGCTTCTTCCAGAGACCTGTGCAGAGTACTGAAAAGGTGGGATACATTCACTCAAGTATTTGCATGCCGACAACATGCAAGGCCTTAAAATTAATCCATGGCATTCCTATGGATTTGTGTTGTAGACCTCTCCACCCATCCCAGCTGGACACAGCTGTTTCACATAGCCCATTCTGTGACTGGGACGGAGCAAAGTCCCAGCCCTGCTGCTGAGCATCCTCAGAGCTGCTTCACAGGCATTTCTGCAGCTGAGGTGCAGACACTCCTTGTGCTCACTTTGTTAAATAGAGAATTGAATGGGGTTTGTATTACCTAATCTGCCCATCCTCCTCCCTGACTGTGGCCCACCCAGTCATCCCATGACAGCAGGTACAACCAGCTAGAAGTTTCCACTATAGCTTTAGAGGAACTGAAAACGTGGGTGCATTTTGCTCCTCATTTATCATTCAGCTGCACTTGGGCTTCAAGTGTGGGTCTTATTGATGCAAGGTCAGAACTCGATGCATCTCGAGCAAGTGCTTCCAAGTGTTAAAGATGTCATTAGCCATTCAGGCTTATTCCTCTTGGAATCCCATTTGTTCCTGAATATCTACCAGACATATAGAGTAATTTTTTCCATATGTGGTCTGTAGGAGGTAGTGCTCAAATACTCTGATGATGATGATAATCTAAAAATATATAAAATCTGAGCAGATTAGACTAAAATAAACACGGACAGTGATATGTTGGCAAATGATCTTTTTACTTGAAACTTTCACCTTAGCATGGCAAGGATTGAGATTTTTTGCTCTCCTGGTACCTTATAAATCTTGTGTTTTTCCCTAGGCAAAAATATGTATTGAGAAGAGCACAAATGGGTGAAAAATATAAGAAATGGCAGATTGAAGGGTCATGGAAGATGTTCAGCTTTTTATCAGCTCATTACATGAATTTTATATTTGGGTTTGTGCTGGTTGTATGCCTGGGAAATATATATTTAATACATTAAAAATTCAGTAAAAAACAGCATATTGCAACATGTCTTCACCTTTCATATGCAGGCAAACTCTTCTTAGAAATGGGTTCTCACATTCTGAGTGGCTTTTAAGAAGTTGATTTTGACCTTTAAAACCAATTTTAGTTATGTAGAAGTTTTGAAGCTACACACATTAAAGACTGAGATGTTCAGATATTGTAGTAACTGGACTAACTCGTACAATATGCAGCTATAGAAACCAGTAGGATTTTCCTCTTTCTTTTCAGTTCATATGGGGTTCTATTGCCTGGCACCTTGCTTTAAAATTTAGCTGAAAATAAAGATCAGACAAAAATCACTCTTATCAGAGTGAATTCCAAATAGTTTGGGAGATGGTTTTTGTATCCAAGTGCTTCTATTCCCTCAAGCACTCCTTTCTAGAAATAAGAGGCTGAGTTTTAAGTTAATTAAAAACATGAGACAAGATTCTAATTGGTCTGATTTTCTTTCAAAAGGCTTGATCTGCACTTCACAGTCTCTGGCGTATCTCCCTAAATAAGCAATATGTCACATGCCTGCTGCCATGCTACATCTGTGGGACTGAACAAGCAAAGCTTTCAGTTACAAAGGGATGTTCAGCCTGGGCCACTGATTTCTAGTCCTGCCTGTATGACCCCACTTGATTTACCAAAGGCTGCTCCCTTAGATACCTGCTCAACATGTCTGAATTGGCTCACTGGAAACAGTCTTGGCATATGCTTTAGAAAAAAACTGAATAGCAGAAGAGTGGAAGGAAAATAATCAGAGAAAATGAAAAATAACTGTTCTGTACTAGTAAATCTCTCATACCTTTATTTCATCCTGCATTTTTTCACTGCATACCTCTCAAATATTTAATTACTCCTTTTTCTTTTTATTTTGTTGTTTTTGCAGGGACTGTGCGGATTGATCTGGAGGATTTCTATTTTGGATGCCTTTAAGTATTATCTGCTCATTCTGACAGTTGATCTGTGACAAGAAATCAGCTGTTACCATTCCTCTGTCTTTCTCTCCTGGGTTCAGAGGGAAGCATTTCACTGGAAATATTCTCACTGCAAATACAAGAATTTTTCTTCAAACCTGACATTATCTCACATATCCTGGCCCTCTAAAAAAAGTCCCCCTTTTTTTTTTAAACATCTTTCATACAGCCTACGCTGCAATAAAGATGAAATGTTTATCTCTTCAACTTTTATGCCTGAAACACATGTATGCAACAGGACAGTGCAGCTACAGAGGTGCTTCGGCAAGGAGGTTAAATGCCCACAGACGTGTCAAGTCATGAAGATGGATTCGGTTTGGTTAAGGCATCCAACACTTCCTTTTCATGTGGGGATGTTCCTAAAAGAGTCTCTTGAACTTTGGGAACACCCTTAACTATGTGATCTGAATTAATCCTCTCTTATGCCACAATCTCTAATTTCCCTTTCCATATTTTCTCCTTCTTCTCCTGAAAACTTGCTTGAGACTCACAGCAAGCCTTGTTTCTTTCCTGCTTATCAAGGCCACTGTCTCTCTTGGAATCTGAGTACCACAGTGGAAATCTTCAATGCATTTCCTTTAAGATCCAAGATACACATGGACATCCATGTGCATTTATCCAAAGACAAACCCCTGTTCCCCATTAAAGCTATTTCTTGATCTTCTGCAACGACACGAGGATGTCACACACTGCCCCACACAGCCTCGTGGCTTCTCTCCTGCTTTCAGCTACTATTTGCAATTGTGGGGCTCCAGAGCAGCCACACCTCCATGCAGAATGACACTCCTCCCCACCTCTAGCCCTGTACAACAAGCCCACCCCATTGGGTCCTCATTCAGTTCAGGGTCGTGTCCCTCCCAGGACACTTTGATACCTCAAGCTTCATCTTTGTCCATCAGGGAAGACTTCAAAGCAGTGCTGGGGTCAGGGTTCAGATCCTTCTCTGGAAAACAAAATAAGATTCTAACTTTAGCTTATGAGGAATGATGCAAAGCAACTGATTGCATTTTGTCAAGGAGAGTGAACTAAGCCCAGGCTATCCAATAAACAAATCACTTAAAACAATTTGCAAGTCATATTAACTCCACATTCTTTTAGGAGGTACCCTAAAGGATTTTAGGGAGACATTTATGGAGTTGTACCTACCAGGAAACAAAGCACTGACTGAAACACTCAAAAACTACCAAAGAAATCTAAGCCATTCTATATTGAAGGGAAATTACTTCCTCTTCTTGAAATGCAGAAATTTCAAAGTGCAAAGAGATTTCTAAAGATAACAATAGTGGGATAGCCTAAATCCTTCTATTCATTCAGGAATTCCAGACACTATCATGGAAGTAGGTACCCTCATACAAAACTGCAGGAAAGAAAAATGTTGCAGAAAAGGAATAGAAATGCATAAAACTAAATGCTAGTCATATACACTAGTCCATTGATGAGTTATGATAATTTACCCACAACAACACCAGAAAGAATTATTAACCTATAATGAAACCTTGAGATTATGAGAAGAGCTGACCAAGTTCCCAGATAAAGACCAGATCACACATTTATCCCCTGTGCCTAGATGAGATAAAGGAATATAAAAAATCCTGAACGATGCTAAGATGTTTCAGAGGCTATTTACTATTTAGTAGAATATTCGGAAAGTGGCACAGGCAAAAAGGTTGGTGATACAAGCTGGACCTGAGAGAGCTGGGAAGAAAGGTTGGTACAGGTAAATTTCTCAGTGATCCTTCTGATGCCATGTGCTTAGAAAAATAAGTAAAGACAACCTGTATTCCTTAGACAAAATCCCTTGCCTTAATGCCAATTTGCTCTAATGTCATTAAATCTTGTTTTGAAACTGATGAGGTTATACAGGGTAAGGGCAGAAACCGGATCCCTATCCAGGGAGGTGCTTGCAGTTCTCCAGAGGGTGACAGGTAATAAGGCAAATGCACGTTTTACTCTTTAAACTCGACATCAATAATGCCAAGCTATTCCCCTTTCCACACTCCATTACAACTAGTTGTTTTTGCTATTAATAGCAACAATTATTGGTAGTGCAGTAGTGCCTGGAGATCTTAAGGGCGATCAGCCCTCTGGTGCTGTGTTCTTCACAAACACCGAATAAGATGGAACTTTTGCAGCCTCACCCTGCCCGGGAGCTCAACCCTAAAAAGACAAAGCAATCAAATGGTAGGAGGAGACCAGAGCTCGGAGAGAGGGAATCAGCCAAAGGTCACATCTCAATGTCAGGAGGAAAAGCAAAACCAGGCACTGGGCTGGCTGGTTGCCAGTGCCAGCCTGTGCTGGCTCAGGCCTCCTGATCCCTGGCTGATTTGTGCTGGTTCCTTGGTGATACTTTCCCAGAGACCTGACTTTGACCAGGCTGGCTCTTTCAAAACAAAATTTGCATAAAATCTCCAGACTTCTTGCCTACACTTGTAGGATGCAGATGTTTATTTATCTCTGACAGGTAGCACAGGTCACCTAAACAGCCTGATTGATTATTTTTTTCATGCTGATATGTGGTAAAACATTACTGAGCAGTCTGAGCCCATGGTGCAGCTAACCAGCACAGCTTTGTCTCTCTTGTTTTGATCCCTCCATCCTTGGTCCTCTCCTGTTATAGCTGGCTATTGGCACAGGCAAACAACTGCTGGTCTCCTCAGCTCCAGCTGAAGGCAACGAATGCCCTGTGAGAAATACAAAAGCGTGTTGGATAACAGGAACTACAGTCTGAACATCAGCCTCTTGTCAGAAGGGATTGCAAAGCACTTTCCAAGATGGATTAAAAGCTCTGCTCAGCTGCAGGAGGGTGGGAGATGGCAGCCAGGCTGACAGCTGGCACATCCTCACTGCAAAAGGATGGGGAGGTGGAAATTTCGATCAAGGATATGAACACAAATCCTTGTTGATACCAAGAGTCATAAAATGCGTAGTAGTGAATAAGGAGAGAACAAACAGGTTTTGTGCTTTTTTTTTAACCCCTCGAGAGAATTTTGGATGGGTTTTTGTCTATAAAATACACAGACATAAACTTGAACACCCTGGAAAAAAGTTAAAGTAAATATATTTCAGGGAATTTAAATGCTACGATATTGTTAATCCCCACTCACCCCCCCGCCCCCCCAAAGAAAGAAACCCACCCAGAAAAATAATGAACTTTTAAGAGGAGTCCGTTATTTTCCTTTGGGTTTTTGGGGGGGTTTTTGGGTTTGGCTTTGGTGAGGTTTTTTGACACATAGCACTCATGTTTTCCAATTTCTCAACTGCAGACACCAGAACTTACTTTTTTTCTAGAAAGCAGTATTTAAACATTATTAAATTAAAGTGGGAACCAATACAACATTAAATAAAAACAACAACACAGACACAAATGCCAATGCTGGTGATGCAAAAAACCACTAAGCCATTCCATCTGACTAAACAGCATAAGAAACAAAAGCCTTTGAATTGCTAACAAGTTAAATCACAAGCTGTAACATTTGCTGTTAAGTACAATATACCACAAGAAACTTTATCACAAACTATTGGAGCTGGCATTACTTTGTGCTTGGCTTCCATAGCATAAAGCCCAAGTGCACCGCTGAGAGGGGAAATCCTTGTGCCTGTGGAAAATAACTGCGAACTTTGCCCTATGGCGAGTTTGTAAGAGGCTGACACAGGAAAAAAGAAGTGAGTGGAAAGGATCTGACTGGAAACACAATAGCAGACTTAAAAGGCTCTGATAAATGAAAAGTCATTCCGAGATTAGGGTCTCATTCAAAAAAATAACAAAGACATTTTCTGGTATGTGGCTGAAAATAGATTCCATATGAAAACGCTTAGTAGAGTTTATCAATACTTTTCATGGTCAGCTCTCTTTGAATAAATAGAGCATTTTTAAAAACTAAAATGGCATTTTTAAAACTTTCTGAACTTTAAACACAGAAGCTACACAACCAGTGTCTTCATCTTTCAAACCAATAATGCAGCTTCAAAGATTCTGATGTTACAATTCCTTCACACCTTTTTTCCCCTTCCATCTGCCTGATCTTGTCCTCACTTCTTGTAAAAATACTACAGAAAAAGGGGAAAGAAAACAACTTTCCTTGCCTGAAAACTGAACTGACTTAGAGTCAGTTGATTCAAACGCTCCAGAACCTTGGTGGAAAATTTAGAGAAAGCACTGAGAGATGTGTGGCATTTTCAGACCATCTCGAGTATTCAATGACACTTTAAATCTCCCTTAGCAGGACATAGGTAAGACTGAACTCTGTAAAGGGCTGTTGTGGGCAGAATTTGTTTTCTGTTAAAAACCACAAACAAACAAACAACCCAAACAAACAACTGGTGGAATTTAAAAGAAAAAACCAAAACAAGTTCCAATTTTCTCAGGTTGCCCAACATCTGTTTGTGGCACAGCAAGTATAAATTATTGTAATACTTCAGTTAACAGTAAAAGCACACCTGGGGAGGGGATGGTGGGGTGGGGGAACCAACCCCACAACTATTATTCTGTCGATACATTATCTATGACAGCCTTGCAGCACAGAGTTACGCGCTGCCTGCAAGCACAGGCTCAGCGCTCCGGCGCCTCTTACAGAGCACGGGAACCTGGGACGGGGGGGCCGTAAATGGCAGGCGGGCAATCCCTCTCCTCGGGAATCCCGGCCAGGAAAACGCCACCCAAGGCTCCAAAAATCCCCCCGCTCCCCAAAGGGGCGAGCGATGTCCCCGCCCGGCTTTGTCGCCCCCCAGACACGCGGCGGCCTTGGGAGGCGGGAGCGCCACCGTGTGGCAGCACCCGGGATCGCGGGCGCCGCTCCGCTCCTGTGCCCGGGCCCTCCCTCCGTCCTCCTGACCCAACAGCGTTGTAGGTCAAGAGGCAATGTAATATAAATCCAAAACACTGGGGTTTTGGTAAAACACACCCTCCCTGTTTTCACCCTCCTTTAGAATTTAATCTTTGGACGCGGTAAATACGCAGTGTAGGAATCTGGGAAGCCAAACCACCAAAAACTCGGCTCTGCAATCATGACTCGAGTGAATAATCATGAGACATCTGTGGGACTACTTCCAGGAGTAGGAAAAGCAGCATATGTCTCCGAAAGTGCTTAGAGCAGTACAACCATGCCAATTCTGCCATGAGTCTCCTATCTGCTGGTTGAAGCTGCAGCTTTGGGAGTCAAGAGCAGCTTCCATGTGAACCTGAATTCTAACTTAAGAAGAAAAACATATTTCTAACTCAAGATCAGAGAAAAAGCTTGGGGAAGCGTGAGACACATGAACCCCCCAAGCCCAGAAATCATCGTGAGTAATAAAGAAGCATATTTTAAAGTCTTTGTGAATGCCACTGAGCGAGTGTGGGCATGGGTGTCTGGAGATGACAACATTGAGCAAACTCCAAATCCCACTCTTGGGTGGGTGCAGCAGGCAGGAAATCAGCCTTTCCGGAGAGACCACTGCACCAACTTCTGCACGATTGCTCTTCGCCTTCTGCTCTCTCCGAACAACCCCCTGCAAGAGGCTGGAAAACAGTCCTGTATTGCTTTGTGGAGGAAGGGGGAGAAGAGGGGATACTGACAAATCCTATTTATTTTCAAAGATAAAATGTGGCAGCTGTGGGTAATTACAGTTGTATTAACTCACACAACTGGTAACTACAATGCATCTTCTCCAGCAGGGAAGTCACCTAAGTGCAGAAAAAGCCGCAAGATCACAGCATACTATGTTACTCCTCTTTGTGCTTATATTAAAAATATAAACTAACAAACAAATCTAATTATGTGGCTTCTTTCTTCCTGTTTCCACAATGATCCTGGGTTTTCTGCAAGAGCAGAATGAAGCAACCTGAAGTAGCAAAGGTTTCCTCTTCATTATCTGAAGTCTGGCAGTTCATATGGTTGTATTATGCTATAGGAAACTTATTTTACTATGTTTCTGCTGTGATTTTTACACTTACGTGATTTTTGTTGTTGTTGTTGATGCTGTTCAGGACAGTTTGTATCCTCCAGCAGGAAGTCCATGTAGCATCTAGACTACATCTTCAAGCAAGACTTTTGCAAGCTGATGCCCACAAGTGACTCTGTTTAGAGGTTGTTCTTGTGGGGAAGCAGGCAAGTCTTCCTCCTGGTTGCTTCTGAAAGCATCTTTCTTCACTGCAGTCTCCATCTACACTCACTTCCGTTTACCACTAAGGTCAAGTCTGTGTGGTTTTCCCACTCTGTGTGTTGCATTAGTGGCACTCTGAAAGTGAGGCTTCCACTGGATGGGAAATGTTTGGTGAATTTTTAAATACCATTATTGATTTCACATTAATTTTCTTTATGAACCATGAAAAGCTCTTATGTGAGGCTGTAACAGCCAAGAAATATTTGACAAGTTGTTTAAAATCTACTGCCTGGAAGCAGCCTGATACAGTGACTCATGTATTTTCCTGATTTTTCAGTATATTCTTTAAACCTAACTTACGTTCACTGGTTAGTATTATCTATCCTGAAATATTTAGCACAAAAGAGATTGTGTATTACCTGCAGCAGAGGTGACTACCTCCTGGACCTCTGCTACACGACATATGGGTATTTTGCCCAAAACTGTTGTTTTTAACTTTCCTTCAATGGAACATGATTAGAATAACGATTTTGCCTCTATCAGACAACATCACTTCTGTGGCTTCTGTTTTAGGGCATCAAACCTGTGAAAAGGGCAGATACTTTTATATATGCAAACTTCTCACTGATTGCATCAGTTTATTTCATGTTAAACCAGTGTTCTTTTGGATACAGATTACTGACTGCTCTTTAGTGAATAATTTTTTAGTCATTCTTCGGCCTCAGAAAATTACCTTTGAAATGTTTTATGCAAGAGTATTCATTATGAACAATTAATGTACTGAAAATGTCAGCACCTCAAGTGGGCATTATATAAAAGATGAGTAAATTTATGATCATGCATCATTCAAACTTCCTGCACTTTTCATTCTTCTAAAATTTACATCTTACACTGTAGTACAGTAGCTTGTATGAATTTGATGACCTGAATGGAATAATGTCAAAACTGCCTTCCCATGTATTTTAAAAAAAGAAAGCAATCAATTAAGAGTTTTCTTTTCTCTACCGCTATTTTTAGGTAAGACATGTGGCAGCTTCATAGTAATTCGAAGTGCTCTGCCCTGGAACATGTCTTCTTGTGTTTTTTAGTCAGAAGCCAAACGAAATTGGTTCAAAGGAAACTTCAGTCTACATAGAGACACTCATGTAAAGTGAAAAAAACCTTCTGTAACAATTGGGGGTGAAAGGGTTACTTGTACCCATCTATACTGATATTTATAAAGTTTTAAAATGTAGAACAATCTGAATTTAAACCTCTTAATTTTTCCCCTTGACATGTGGAAGGATCTCGGATTGTTCCACTTCATTTAGCAAGGTTTAAGCCTTAAAAATGATGCATGTTTCACATCAGAGTTGAAATGCCCTAAAAAGTATTTTAAACATACTGCCAGCTAATTAAACAAATCCAGGAGCAGCAGATTCTAATCGAATTTCCAGAAACATGTGAAGTAACAGTGTCAGTCACTGTAGCTGGTTTGCAGCGCGGGGAGGGAGGGAAGAGCATGGGTCACTCTACATGATTAGCTGCAGTCACGGGGAGCACATACCTCTCTCATCGTGTCACAGCACCACACCTAGGAGAAGATGAGCAGAGAATTTCAATGGTTGGTTCCTCCTCGGCAAGAACAAAGCCCCCCCACCCCAAACCAGAAGAACCTTCTGGGCTCTCCAAGTATCAGCTTCCTTCTCTGTTTTACACAGTCGCTCCTCCAGGTATTATTAGTGGTGTGTTTGTACCTTTTTAAGGAGTGACAAGAAGCCTTGTGTTCATGAAAGAAAGGTTTGTTGGTTGGGCTTTATTAATCTTTTAGCTGACAGGCATAATTGCTAAGTTGAATACTGAATTAATAGTAGTAGGAATTTTAGACAAAAGTCATCAGGTTGCAGACAGATTAGGAATAAATATAATGCCAGCTGAATCTCTCTCATACACCACAATAAGGGAAATATTGCTGGAATAAGGTTGGTATTTCAGCTCAGTTATATTTGGCAGATCAATTAGAATTGCTCACTAACTATAATACAGATAGTTCCTCTTTCAGTGTGCTATAGTAATGGATATTTTTCCCCTTTTATCTCACAATATAAGTGATGAACAGGATGTTTCTAATTAAAACCAACGCCAAACATTCCATTCCCCAATTTTCATATTTTTATGTTCCTTCACTGACTACTCTTCCACACCTCCAAAAATTTTGACTCATAGATCAGACTGCTACCTTCTCTCTCCCACACCTCACAGTCTGCGTATGGAAATATTGCACACACATAGTCCAACAGAGTGTGGTGCAACAGAACTAGTTAGCTATCAAGATCCTCACACAGGCTGTGAAAAATCTATGATTGTCATAGCTGGACCTCCCCTTTCCACCCAAACATGTTTAGAGCTATGCAGAATCCCAGCACTGGGTGGCCAGAGCCCAGCTCTGCCCAACATTGTCTGACTACTGCAACTAATGTCATGTTGGAACAGAGTTTATACAGAGAAAATTTGATTTGATGCTTTTCCTCCTTCTCAGTTGTTTTCTGCCTCATAGATCACTGAAAAAAAAATGAAGTGCCCAAGTTCATTTTTTGTTGTGAACAACTACTATGCTTGACCATACCCTAAGTGGTTCACAGAAGCAATGCCATCTACACAGATGTAAATCTGAAAAAAAACACTTGCATCAAAATGTTCCTGGTTTTGCCAAGCAACTCACAAGACAAAGTCATCCATTTAATCACACACAGTAATATGATCACCAGTTTGATAAAAAAGGAAGACAAAGATCAGTTGTTAAGAAATGAAGATTACAAAACAATAAAGGATGGACATTTATAAACTTCTAGAGCAACAGCTACTCTACTTATGTTGAACATGCACTTACAGTAACCTGTCAGTAACCTGTTTATATAAAACAGCATAGAGACATCACCTCCTTTATCCAGTTCCTAATAGGAAAATTCGCTAAAATATTACACTAGTCTGGTCTTACTCAAGTTTTCCTTCTCATCTTAGCTGAGACTTGAAAATACATGATAAACTTGATTTCCCATCTTCCTCTTCTGATTTGCTGTGAAGAAAACCATAAAAACTTAAGCAATGAGAAGATATAAGACTCAGGAACTCAGTGACTGAGTTTGTAGTATTGGACACAGACAAGTGGAGGAAAAACAGACTTTATTTAACATATTTAAGTCAGTTGTTTTGTAAGCTGTCCTTACAGTGAATATGCTGTATAAATTTTCTATGCTATATAAATTTTATCCAGGCCTAGATCACACTCATGCTCATCACCAATAGTTGGTGGAGAGGATTTTACAGTGCTATTGATCTCATTCACACACACATATTTCTGAATGGATGATCTCTCCTCCATCTCTGCTTATTAGCATAAAAATTAGAAGACCCCGAGACATTAGGTGTAGGCAGCTGAAAGAGAGAGAGAGAATATTTTCCATATACAGTTATTCTTTATCACTTAATTTGGGTGAATTCATGTTTTTGTGTCCTTTGCATAATGAAAAGGTCATATATCTTTGGTAATTATGTTCACATGCTGGGTGACATATGGACAAGACTAGAGAATACACAGCAAAAGGGCATATACCACACACTTTGCTAAGAAAGCAATGCAAGCACTCCATTCCCTTCAACTTGTAAACCCCTCAAGTCTTCCAAAGATGCCAACTACCACTCCACCACTCACCTCAGCAAGCAAAAACCCTCCTCTCCAGGCTAGCTGCTTAGTGGCAGATAAACATTCAAGACTCGTTACAAAGATTGTCACCCTGAAAGTGAACTAGATCAATATTCCACACACACAAAAAAGCCTTTACTCAAAGTCCTGGAGTCTCAGGATGGACAGAGATGAAAAGACTACGTTTCAATCAGCAATGCCATAGTGAAAGCCACAAAGAACAGTACAACCAGAGAAGGTGAGAACTGATCTACTGAGGACAGGAAGACAGAGTTCAGAACTCACCACTAAAAAAGGGTCATCGGGGGATCAAAAATATCACATCCAACCCCTTGACTGATGTGATAAAGATGGGATAGGAAAAACCAAATCTAGAATATCCCTGGATGATAGCCCAACAGACTCAAAAGGAGTTACCTGCAATGTGCTACCCTCAAAATCTATTATAGTTTGTCAGCTATCCCTACCAAAACACATTCTGTTGTTGATTAGCCAACCCTGCTGAGGTTAGCAATGTTTACACATAAAATAGAAGCAAAAGCCACCATGTGGCTGACTGAAAAAAACATGCAGCACTGAAGAAAGTAATCCAAAGGTATCAGCCTGCAAGATGTTCTTTGCCACCTTACCAGCTGCCTGCCCTCAGCAGCAGAAGTCCAAAGCTCCTTGAGGGCAACAACCAACATCACCACCACGTGGCAATCAAGAGAAATTTACTGCTTAAAGTCATTACGTAGCTTAAGCACACCAGCTGTGCGATCCCAAGTTGGTTGCCTTTGAAATATGTGCTGCCACCTGCGTGAACGGACAGCTCAACCACAAAACATGTGGTGCTCCAGCAGCAGCTCAAATAGATTCTACAGCAGAATAGCAGCTATGTCTGAGAGCATCCCAGTAAAATATATCTAATTAGAGATGACTTTCACACAAAGGCCCAAGGAAATGCTAAAGGTATGCTTTCAGGATCCCAGGAAGCCAACCTGTAAGCAAGCTTCCTTCAGCACACAAGGGCCACCTTTTCCCACCACTTTTCTGCACTACCACGTGCTCATGTGCCTGAAAAACAGCCATGCTTTCAGCTGGATTAGTTTTCAGTCAGATTACCTCCTTGATCTGCCTAGCTCTGCTGCTGCAGAAATGCTAGTTGACACAACAGGGGACAGAGTCGGGGCGGCAAAATTATGCCTATGAAGAGCAGGATTACTTCTTAATGGCAATGCCAGTTTAGACCCTAACTGCAAAGCACTCTTAAGGACCTTCAAAAACCCTTTCTGGAGGAATATTTCTGAGTCACAAGGATAGTTACACATTTCCCCCCACTCATCAGATAAGCCAAGATTGAGAGATCCATCTGAGACTGCAAGATGGAGAAAAAGCACCCAGATCCCTCTCTCCTACCTGCTCAATCTAGACAAGGAGCCAACTGGCAAGACATACACACCTGATGTGCTACACCTATTTTTTTCCTAGGTGAGTTAAATCTTTCTATATTTAAAGAACATGTATGCAGAAAAGGATACAGCTTTGGAGCAGGACATTTAAAACAGCATTGGTTCACCAGGCGGCAAAGTGAAGAACTGTAGTATCTCTCATACTCTCTCAGCATGAAGAACTTCTTCCCATCAGTAAACAAAATCAGTTGTTACGAGTAAAATTGTCAGATAACACCAACAGCACCCACACCCACCTGATCTCAAGACTTAAAGTGGAGGAAATTGTACCACATGTAATCACGTGCTGATAGTGAGACCACTCTCAGCTTCTGCCTGCAGGGCTGAAAGTATCACTTCTCATTGCTGACCCTTCTCTGTATGGAGGTACCAAATCCCATTTAAGCACCCCTGGCCTTCGGATACTCTACAGTGGTGCCAACAGTTTGACATGTTGAAAATGAAGACTGGGATTCCTCAGGCTCATTTCGGATTTAGCTGCTCATAATGAAGGTGAAGCAAAGTGTCCTTACTGCTCCTGTCACTCTAGGCCTGTGATGGATAAGCATCAGGGGGCATAAGTATTTTGTAAAATTGGGGAGCTCAGAATCCCACTGAGATACTTTTGGGGAAGAAAGTATCTCCCAAACCATCAAAACTTTTCCTAAAAAAGTAATTTTTTTTCTTTGGTAGGTCTAAGTCTGGAGCCAGGGCCTCACAGAACTCCAGCCTCTTAGTATTAAATGATTGAGTTTTCCAGTTGGGAGTATTGGCTGTACTTCTTGGAAATATTTTTCATTTGGGACCTGGCTCAGTCTATTCTGTTGAAAGATCTCTTCAGGCTGCATCCTCTCCAAGGAAATATAAACAATTGCCATACCAGCCATGTTTGGGGGGTGGGAAGTCCCAGCTCTAAAGACAGAACTCATCATATGGATGCATTGCTGATGCAACGAGCAAAACAAAAGTCTGCTCCAAGGAATGAAAATTGAGTCCAAGGCAAATCTGAAACTTAGAAACTAACAGCAAGATCTGGAAAACTCTCTTAAATCTGAGCTGCAGACCTGAGAGGAACTACAAGTATAAGGTGAAGCTCATACTTTGCCTCTCTACGTGATGTGTGAAAAGGGGTGAACAGCAAACCTTGAATGAATGAGAACCACGAAGTCAAAATATTATCTATCTCAGTATTATATTGTGTCTAAACAGATAATTCAAGAGACTCATGCTATTTTGACAGGACATCCATAAAATTACGTGATTTAGATGCAGTGTATTTTAATTAATTTTAGCAATGAAGCTTTGTATCAGTTCAGACTATCAGACATGCCTAAATTTAATACAACCCAGAGGACCAAGCCTGGGGATTTCAGTGGAGGGCAGTGGGTACCACCAGGAAAACAAGGCTGAAAATACAGATTGGATGCTTGAGAGAGTTCATACTCCTTCTCCCTCCCCTGAATATACTCCCAAAAAAACCAGAAGGCAGGTGATGTGTAGATATTTATCTGCTTATGAAATTTCTACCAGGACAGCTAATAATGATTTAGAATTCAGATACCATTCCTCCAGGACTTTTTTGAGCACTTACTTTTATTAAAAAAAAAAAAAATAATGAGAACTGAAGTACCATTTATACTTCCAGAGAGCTTTTGTTAGGGCAGAATCAAAATTAACATGTTAGATAAACATGTTGCAACAGTCATGTGAGCTTACAGAAAACAACACACATTTCCCACCCTGAGGTCTTTATTCTTAGTGCAGAAACCAGGTTGGTATAGCAACAGGAAACATCCCAGCAAGAGACATTCACCCAGAAGGCAACCCACTAAGGTCAGCTAACATCAAGCTAGATTTCAGGAGACATGGATTCCAGGTAAAAGGAGGAGAGATTTAAGTGCCTTTTTCTGCAAGAGTGGGAAGATTTAGCTGCATGAGAGGGGATGTAAAGCAGAATTAAGAAGGACTGAGGGTCAGAGACATTGCAATAAAATGACATTAAAACTTTAAAGCTGCAGAGCAGGCAAGTTCAACCAGTTCTAGATATCACTAAATATTTCTGAAAGACTCACTTCTTTCAATCTTTAGAGGAATAACCCTCTAGGTTTAAAGAGCTTACAGTCAGAAATCCACATTAGGTCTTCAATGCAGTATTTTTAGTCCAGGGACATATTAACAGCATATGAGATGGTTAGAAATAATAGGCAAAAGTCTTATGCTTCTGAAAGCAGTAATATGACACTGTGGAGAAAGCCCTAGATAAGGACTCCTGTACCCTGGGTTCTATTCGTAGCCCTGTTAATAGCCTGTAAACCCTCTTGGGCAAGTCATTTCAGTCCTTTTTGCTTCACTTTCATGTGTACGGAGAGGGAGAGACCTGTGGTTCCTTTGCAAAGCCACTTGAACCGATTAAAAAGCACGATAAAAAGATTACTCCTTGTATTTCTCGTTCAAATCCATGAGCTAAAGGCTCTGTGGTGGGCTTTGTGTGACAAACGGCAACAGTGCCCTCAAAATATTTCTTGTTCTCTCACAAATATTAGGAAGCAAAAGCTAGGGAGAATACTGTGCATTTTCAACTTAATTAAAAACGAGCAATTCAGTGGTTGGGTGGTTGCTTGGGGTGTCTTTTTGTTTGTTTGTTTCATTTTGCAGTTTCTTAAAAAGTTTAAATAGAACTTTAGGGCCATCATACAGAAGTTGAAGTCTGTACTTACTTATTTTTGTGAACCCCTCATGAATAATCCACAGCTCACAGATTCATTTAAATCTGTTATCCTAGGCTTGTTTTGATCAACTATTAAAGCAATACCCACATCCTCAGGGTAAGTTTGGATCACGACATTTACATGAATCTGTCCCACATTCAAAGCATTTCTCACCAGCTCTGAAGCAAGGCTTTTGAGGTCGCCAGTAGACACGTACATTAAAGGGAATAAAATAGTGGTGATTCCTGCAGATCACCCTGGCCTGAATCAGCCTTGCTGACTTAGCAGTTTACACTGCCCCGAGCCCATTTCCCAATCCTGCTTATTCTGTGACCCCAACACCTCTAGTCTCTCAGCTAGACTCTGAGATTTCTAGAAAAGAAATACTTAAATATGCCATTATCTTGATCGGATCTTCCAGCTGGTTTAACTGTCTTCACTTTAGAGCAAGTCAGTTGACTTAGAGTTGCTCTTATGTCTCTGCACATCACCCTCACAAACAGGAATTTCCTTCACGAGAACTTCCACTATTTCTGTGAAGCTGCCTCTTGTCTAACTATTCTATGTTAACTCGTAATTTACAAGTTGCTGTTCTTATCACTGTACACTCTCTGCATCCCTTCCTCCATGCAGGAAGGAAGGTGATCTCTTCAAAGCAGCAGCCAGCTCTTCAAGTAGATACAGAGAACCAGATATCATTAACATTTAAATACACACACATTTGAAGTTCAGTGCAGCTTAGAAGATAGTGTTAATATGATGAGCTAACACTTGACAACTCTGCCCAAATTGCTTATGCTGTAAATGCTCCAAGCAAGCTCTTAACCCAGGTCTTATGCCTTTATGTTCATGTGAAACTGTTCGTGGGTCACCAAAAGGTGATTTGTGGCCAACATAACCAGCCTAGCAAGCATTTATATTGTAGACAATTATGCAAAAATATCACTGTATGGTTTAGTTCCACTTCCCATTCCCTCTCCTCCCAATTTAAATAAAGAAAAAGCTGTCTTGACAAATGCAAAATTACCTTGCTGGTATAAACTGCACGCACATTCTGGAATGGTTTATTAGCATACACAGGATGGCTTAAAGCACCTCCAGAGTGGTCAATACAACAAAGCCTGAATCATTAGTTTGGCCTTTCAGTGCCATTTCCATCACAGAATTGTGTTTTTCTTCTCAGATGCTTTACAACAACAATGGAGGCACAGGATGGCCAAGTGTGACATTTCAGACTGACATACAAACCTGAAATTATGATGATCAAATCCCAGTCATCACAACTCAGATAGGATAGATTTAATTTTTATGAGGGGAGATATAGAGTTCCAGTACATCATGTTTTAATGATTTCTCATGTTTTCTATTGTCTAGCCTTCTAAAGCACAGCCAACAGTGTCAGAAGCGACCACTGAATGGCCACTTTTTTTGCACCACTAATTTATTCAGTTACTTCATCAAGTCTGACTTACTCAGTATATGACATTCTCATTGGATCAACTCAGAGCATTTATCACAAACTTCTGCATAACCTTCAGTGATGGTCCCTCAATGCATTCTGGCTGTTGATGAAACCACACTTTGGACCTTACAAAGTTAATCACAGAAAGTGGTTTTTAGGCCAAGAGATCATTGAGTTCAAGACTTTTTAAGAAAGTAATGTCTGCTTTGATTCAAGTTTTCAATGAAGTTTTATTCCAGGATCAGAAGCTTTAGATTCTTGAAGGCTCTAGGTGAAAATTTGCTTGTCATCCATCTTGACCCTTGCATATATTTTAAAAGATTTAGAGTACTAAAAATTTGGCGTATATTCATATTGAGCAATTTTAGGTAATTTTGTGACACCAAGAATTCATTTGCTTGGTGAAGAGAGCAAAACTAGAATAGCTGAACAGATGCATTTAAACTACCAAAATACTATATTTTAAAGGTTTTAAGTTTCTAATGTGAAAAATCCTTAATGATGACACAGCAAGTTCAGCACAATTCTCAGGTAGGGCCAATCTTTCCATTCAAGAGTTAAAGCAGAGTTTCACAATGCTGCTATCAGAAGCAAAAATATTTTTATGATATGTACATGTAATTATGTAGCTCTACAGAATGTTTAATACTCTAACCTGGCAATTGTTATAACAAAAACTGGCACCAAACAGAGTGATGTTTATATTCTCTTTTCCCTATGAAGTTCTTCTGACAGGAGTTTAACTTCATTATTTCTTTCTGTACCATTAGTGAATTTGGCAAGAATTACTTTTCTCAGACAGGGAAAACCATCCTCCACTGTTTCTCCAGTCATTCCTCAAGGCAACAAAATGCTGTGTCTAAGAAATGCTCTTTAACAACTACTGAGATTTCTCGTACGCTTATTTCTGGTCTGATACGAACTTAAAATTACAATTCTGCTGTCATTTCTTTCAGGAACACAAATACAAACGTTTTTAGAGGATTTTTTTTTTCCTTCAAAAAGCTGTCATTTCCTATAGCTGTATTACACCTTCATTTGTCAGCTTTAAACAAGCTCCTGCCTAATGTGTTTTTAATTACCATCATTTATTTACATTCTATACCAGATAACACACTTTGGCTTTCCAGGCGGAGACAATGGCCCTGGTTCCAGAAGCTCCCAGTGCTTACTTTAAGTAGGACTCCACACAAACCCACCTTTGGCTGCTTTAGAAGCCAATTCCTGAGCAACCCTACAAAGGGGCCATCTCTTCCTTGCTGCTTGTGCTTTGCCAGCCATTTTATTAAGCGATTTCTCTGAGAAGGGGGGGGAAAAAACCCAAACCCCACAGCCAACTTCAGGCATTTTTTTCCTCCGCTCTCAGGCCCCTAGCTGAGAACCAACACGACAAATGTAATAAAGCAGAGGCTTTGCACGCTGCCTGAAGTGCCAGGCCAAGATAAATAATTTAGTGCTGTATTAGCAAAAGGTAACGTAAATACTGGCCAAGGAACAGACGCAGTTCCGGAGGGGGAAAAGTGGCTAACAATCCCTGGGGAAGGCGAAAGGACCCGGCACCCGCAGCACGGCTACTCCCGGCGCGGCCAGGGTTACCAAGGCGCACGGCACCACAACACGGCGCCTTCGCCGCCCGCCCCCTCACTCTCCCCCCTCACACAGGGCCTGCCAGGGGGGGCTCGGGCCCCTCGGCCGCCCTTTCCAGGGCCCTTTGCCGAGCCGCCCCCGCCGCCCGCCCCACTCCTCACGGCCCCAGCCACCATTACCGCCCCGCACGCGCCGCCCCGGCGCTTTATAGCCCGCCGCGCCGCCCCACCCCGCGCCGCGCCGCATGGTACGGGCGCGCCCAT
>VXBX01009898.1:1303-86138 GCA_013400415.1 Scytalopus superciliaris | reverse complement strand
CGCACACATTGGTCAGAGCAAAGAATGTTACCCAGACCAGATTGCTGTGTATATAACCAGAGGATGTGATGTCTTATGCCCAATTATGGGTCTTGTGTAAACCTCCCAAAATCTTCAGTAATTATATAATTAAAATTACTTCTTTGGTATACTGACATTAAAAAGAAAAACAACAACACAGGAAAAAAAGGCAAAACAAAAAAACCCAACAAACTTCTTCCTCTCAATGACATGTGCTGAGGATTTTCATCATCAGTGTTTCATATGCAGAATATGTTTGTTTTTTTCCAATCCCACGGTTTACTTTTTCTTTTAAACAGATGAAAATACAACTTCTAAAAGGCATCTGGAAAGATGTGCTCATGAATTAAATGCTGTGATTATTCAGTTTTACGTTGGGCTGCCACTGTTCATATGTTACTAATTTGCTAAAGATACAGGCACAAACTTTCTCTATTAAAATGTGAGGCTGCAATGTATTTCTATTACTCTGACGTTTTCTGGAACTTTAGATTAATCTAANGGATTTGGCTGTCTGTGCCATCAGAGCACAGTTCATAAGCCAAAATAATGTATACAAGCCCCTGTCGCTGTTTTCTGGGATGGGTGGCTGCAAAACTGAACATCCTTTGCTGCCACTTGCAAACACAGGTGTTCTCATGTGGAAGCCAATTTAGATTCTTTGCTTATTCTGACTCCCTTGGCAAGCCTTGGGCAGTTGGCTCAAAGATCTTTAAATCTGAAGTCAAATACAGCATTTAAAAAAAATGAAAAAAGAGAAAAAGAAAAAAAAAAAGGCTTCATTGTCAGCTGAATGTCTTTTGTTTGAGTATCTAGGATATCACATCGAGAACAAGGTATTTTAACTACGGAGGTGCGTTGCGATAAATATTTTAGTGCGTTTTATGCAATCAGAACATTTTAAGCAAATGAAGTAAAATTTAATCTGAGGAAGTATTTTNTATGCAGAATATGTTTGTTTTTTTCCAATCCCACGGTTTACTTTTTCTTTTAAACAGATGAAAATACAACTTCTAAAAGGCATCTGGAAAGATGTGCTCATGAATTAAATGCTGTGATTATTCAGTTTTACGTTGGGCTGCCACTGTTCATATGTTACTAATTTGCTAAAGATACAGGCACAAACTTTCTCTATTAAAATGTGAGGCTGCAATGTATTTCTATTACTCTGACGTTTTCTTGAACTTTAGATTAATCTAATTTTTTTTTTTTTTTTACATTGTTCAGTGCTATTTACTACTCTGTGGTGATGAAATTATAACAAAATCAAGTTCCACAGTTTATGGAAATTACTGTTTCACATAGACCACTGGCTAGGTTTTTTCCTTGCATTTTTGAAGGTCAGTTGTACGAGATCTCACCCAAAAATGTACCAACAGCATTAGGGTTTTTTTGTCGTTAGTGTTCCACCTACATTTGGGGTGTCTCTAGTGCAGTTTCTGTTCCTACCTGAGAACTTCAAGGTCTGATCCTGTGTATCTGGAAGATAATTTCGGTTTTACCTGTGACTTTGCTTGCTTTGTGCAGGGCTGTTGCAGTAAAGGATAACAAATAATGCTACTAAATTAAAAGCCAATATACTGGGGTTAGATTATACCACACAAGTCTGTGGTGACTTTTTTCACCTTTATTCCCAATGTAGGTCATCCTAAAAAAGGCAGTACAGAAGAATCAGTGTAAGTTATTAGGAAATGGTTCCTATTGAACTTAGATTTAAATTTGTTTAAAAAACCTGTTACTACATAATGTGAGTTCAACTGTGATTAAATTAAAATTATTCTTTGCTCTTTTTAATTTCTTTCCTCCTTTATATTAGAGCATACCTCTTATAAGCACAGATATCATTGGACAGAGTTGAAAATACAGCACATAGTTAATCTTTGGAACTTCTTGTTTCATATCATTAGACTGCTTAGTAAAACATGTACTAGGTCTTGAGCTTTATTTATTATTTAATGTTGTGTAAGTAGACAGTGTTTTACAACTGAGTAACAGTTGTTATATGTTCACCACTGGGTAAAAATCAAGTTATGACTCCTGTTGTTAATAAATAGATCACTGGAAAAAATGCTTTTATAAAAATTCTCCATCAAAGATTTCTTGCAAAGGTTTAAAAATCACACACAGCTGTTTTTTAGACTGAAGTGATTCTCATTTTATATATGTAGTAGGGATAAATCTATGAATGTATAGTCATGCTGTCTATATTATACATTGATAGACAATGATTATGTGCCTGTATTCTCAGTGGTGGGGAAGGGAGATCATACATGATTGCAGATAAAAACATTTTCTCCCCCAGACTCACTGTGTTGTACAGCCAAGATAAGATGTCATCAGGATATACTTCCCAAGATGTTTTGCCTTATGTTCTGCTGTTCACACCTCCCTCCGTCTAAATTAGCCACTCTGGCTACACTCTGCTACTTCTGTTTTACCTTCTCCCCCCTCATCTTTCCCCAGTCACCAGTGGGGTTGCCAGTGGTTTATTTAGTCATTTTGCAATTCTGCATGAAGGATACAGAATAGGTGCATCCTCTCATTTTCTTTGGGACAAAGGTCTACCTAAAAGGAAGTCTGGACTGGGTATTGTCTGTGTTTAAATATTCCTGTGTTTGCTTATAGTGGGATTTTTTTTTCTTCTTCCTTGAGTGTGTAGGTTTGACTGCACTTTTAGGATGAAGATGAGGCTAGACACTTACTTTTAAAAGAAAGATCTTGTCCAGAATGCAACTAAAATTTTAAACCTCAGAGCTATCATATGAGTATTTTGTTTTCTTGTTTCTGTTATTCACAAAATAATAACTCCATTAGTGCACGTGTGTCTCTCTGGAACACCAGCACATCACTGGATAGTGTACTAACGAGCCTCTGAGCCTCATGTCCGGAATTAAATGCCTTTAGGATTGGATGCTGGGTGGGTTCTATTAAGTCCCACATGTGCAGCACCATGGCAGCTGCACCTGCCACAGTCCTGCGCGTTTCTTTTACGTGGTGGCAGTGTCCATGTGACAGGCACTGGGCTGGCTCCAGAGCTGCCTGCGCCAAATGCTGACTGACTTTTTTTCCCAGGTTGATTTTTGGCACAAGTGCTGGTACAAGGGAAGGGATAACACTGAATGCCTGTGGGTGTGGTGGCACTGTGGCAGTTTGGATTTAAGTTGGGTTAAGCTGGGTCAATACTTTTGCAGCTGAGGAAAATTTAACACATGCAGCCTGTAAACTTACCTTGCAAGTTTGCTTCCCCTCCTCCCCCCACCTATTTTTCAGTGAACACAAGATACGTACACCCATACAGTCTGTCTGTCACTCTGCAACTTCTGAACTTGTTAGCTCATTTCAACCAAACTTAACAAAGGGGTGTGAAATTAAGTTTTGTGGAAATTATTGGCTAGGCAGAAGATGAAGACAATGAGGGAAAGACATTTATAACTTGCCCTCTCTACCCATGCCAAGAAGCAGCAACCAGCTGGCCTGTCAGCACACAAGGTAATTGAATTAGTCATTTGTCTACATAGGGGACATGAGGGCTTGACGTACTGGGAGAAAGAGTAGGTTAGGCTGTGTGAGACACAAACATGTAGAAACTAAGCTCCGGTAGAGTTCTTGCTTACAAGGATTGAATTTTGTAATGTTGAGATAAATATCTCAGGAAAGGTAAGAGTCTTTATTTGGCTCTATTTCAAGTGCATGTGTGTAAGCATATGCATGATTATATATGAGTTTTACAAAAGGTTGTGTTGGTTTTTGGGTTTTTTTTTGGTGTTTTTTTTTTTCTTTTTTAGTATGTGCACCAAAGGGCTAAGTAAATTACTCTTATTCTGAAGCAGATGTGCAGACTTGCGTTGAAGTACCTAAATGCATTTCAGTTTTTGTAAGGTCATCCCTTATGGCAAGAAGTCAAGTTGGGCATCAGTTGCTCCAGGTAGAAAGAAGGTTCGTTCAGTCTTTTCTGTATTTCTTAAAAGTGAGTCTTAGGCTGTGAAAAGATACGTTTACATATGGAAATGTAATTCTTGTGTCTGCGATGAGAAGTTTCCAAAGTCTACCTTCAAGATAAAAGTTTAGAAGCTATAAACTTGTTTTTTCAAGTACAACTTCTGTTTTCCAAAGCCTGATTTTGCATCACGAGTACAAAGGAGTATCTGCATACCTCTGTTGTCCTTCATGTAAGCAAGTGTCTAAATCTGTTCCAAAGCTTTCTATCTGATTTGGAGAGATCAAAATCAAATGTATTTGTTGTTGGTATACATAGTAGTGTTCATTGCCTATGGTTTTGGTGTATTTTGGTGTTTAGTCATTTATAAGACTATTAACATCAGTACAGTTTCCCAGAAATACAAGATCTTTTTAAATTTAGTTTCTGTGTTACAAAAACTTGGGGCCCAGTAGTTTAAGAGGTCATGAGTCTCCTACATTGGTCTATTTGATATCTTTGTGCTTTGGGGGAAGGTTATGCTCTGTGCCCCTCTCCTACTTTGGTGCTTCCTGGGAGAATCACAGCTATGGAGTAGACCAAAGCTGTCCAACGTATGTCAGGCTTTTACTGCTGGTGTGCAGGGCATTAAGGATAATAAACATTATATGTACTGAATATGAAGGATTTAATCTATATGCATAGAATTGAAGCACTGTGAATGCTTTGTGAGCCCAGCAGCTGCCTGGGAATGTCAGGCTTGCAGCTTGCTTTCCCTCCCCAGCTTGGTAAGTCTGGTGTGCTGTGCAAGTGCTGAATGTGCAGTGGCTGTGCAGAGGCACCGCTGTGCGCATGTGTTTGTTCGGCACACTGAGCACACCTACTCTGCACACACACAGTAGTGCATTACTGAGAGGTCAGGTGGGAGCCAGAGGGGGCTGTCGCTGCACTGGGAACTGTTTGGCCCACACTCTTGTCTGGGTCCCTGATGTAAAGGAAAGGAGAATCCAGCTGTACTGTAATGTGCATCACCTGTGGCAGCACTTAAATGTCCTCTTAGAGGCTGTGAACTATTTGGTCTGCTAGGAAGGGAAGGTAACATGCTTCTCTAAGATTTCTAAATTGTACCAACAGTGATTAAGTATATTTAGCCTTACACATTGCAACTGATGGAATAGGAAAAGTAAACCAGAACTGTGCAAAATGTGGACAATAAAAGTGGAGGCAAGCTGACTGAACTAATAGGAATTGAGAAAATAAGAGGTTTGTTCAGTTGACTTTGTTGTTACCCAATCCTTTCATGTTTTTAGGTTAAGTATTTCTGTTTGTTTCTTATGTGGTGTTTCTCTGTTCAGCAGTTGGATAGGAGGGGAAGCAAACTTCGTAAATTTTATTATTGCTCATGGTAGTAAGCTGTAGTATATGAATATAACCTAGGACTTTCGTCTGAGTCCTTCAGTTCTTCATGAAACTGGGGGCACAATGGAAGGGGAAGAAAAAAAATTAAAACATACAGTGAAATGACAGAACATCAAAACTCTGCTTTTTTAATATATTGCTAGTTTTAATTTTTTGTTAAAGAGAAGAGCAAGATCTCAGTGTAGGTTCCTAAGTAAAGAAGACACTGTAGAGGAATCTCCTATCGTTTAAATTGCACTTCCTGTTAGAAAGTTTAGTGAACTCTTCTTGGGGTGATGGAAATCTCTGAATCTGAAATTCAGCTTGAACGATAACTTGCATAGTGGTTATTGTGGTTCTTCTCAATAGCAGAGTTTTGCTGGTTATACTGCTGCCTGTTCTTAAACCATAGTTCATCCATAGAAACTGGGAGTACATAGACAAGGAACAAACACTTGAAAAACGTACAGTTCTTGCAGCAGGCTTTTTGGGGACTATTTTTTTATGCTCTCCTCTGAGATACTTCCTTTAGTTGTGTTTTAGCAAGGTATTAGAGCCTGTCTGTTAGAGAAAGGGGCTGTCCTGTTACTCCTGCTTCTAGCTCCATGCTCTTATCCTCTGTCTTGCCTTTGACACTCTTAGTTCCATGAACCATGTCACCAAGGAAACTAGGCCTCCAAAACACCGTGAGTAGTTACCCGCTGTTCTAGCTGTGCGACCTGTCTAACTGCAGGGTTTGGTGAGTGTGTACGCAGTTGGGAGCGGAGAGGAGAAAGTGGGACTGCCCCTTGTCCTCACAGCTTGACTCTAGATCCCCTTGGCTGTCATATGAGACTGGAGCCTTCCACAGCACCTGGTGGTGGTCCTATCCATTTGAGAGGAGCTGTTGAAATGCTGCTGGGGCTCTGTGCTAAGATACGTGCTATGGTACATACAATGAAACCCACTGTTTGTTGTAACAGAAACCTGCAGTTTCCATTCCGTTGCCAGGTTTGTCAAGTTGCTCTCATGTGAGAGTTCAGGCATTGCTTTGTTCTAGGAGCTCAAGCTGCTGCATAGTTCTGCTCTGCTTAGAAACCTTGTCACTTAGGCTCCTCGGCTTGTTTGTGTTAAGCAGCTGTACCTTCTTGGTTCTATGTAGGTTTTTCCACAGAAGTGCATAGAGATAGCACAGATACATGTTCCTATTCCAATATCAAAATAATAGGAGTGTTTATCTTCTTGCGCAACGTTTTCTATGTTCCAAAAAATGGGTTCGGCTGTAGAGCTCTACCATGTGAGTGCCAGTCTGGTGTTGGTAGAGCCTATACAGCTTATCCTCAGGTTTTGTGTGCTGCTTGACTGCACTGAGCTTGGTAGGTACAAGGTATGAGCACTCCTGGAGAGGGAAGCACTGGAAGGAAAAGCTTGGTTTTTGTCCTACTGTGAACTACCATTACATGGCAGCAAGGCCAAATGAACAGCCGTACATGGAAGTCCTACACTTGTTTTAAATAACCACTGTCCATACCAGCAGAAGAGCTGCATTTGCAGTCTCATGGTGATCATGTTGTGTGCATGCTTTTCTACCAAAGGGCTGGTTAGTGTGAATAGGTCATGTTACAGTAACTATTTCCTTTTGGTAATCCCAGTTTGTAGTATTTGGAAACAGCTTGTTTACCTTAAGGGCTCTCATCTCTGGATTTTTTTCTGCTGCTTGTTTTCAGCTTACGCCTCCAAAAGCAAAGGTTCAAGGTTGTAGTGTCTTGCTTTCTGAATAGGAGAGAGTTATAGCTCCACAGCAGGTCTAAATTTCAAGCTATCTTTGTATTTGGACAGGTTATTGTAGGATGACAGGTTACCATATGTCAGCTGATCTGTGGTATCTGATTCACAGTAATTGTTCATGTGTATGCTCTTAGCCTGTGGCAAATGGAAGGTAATTTGAGTTAGCCTGACCCTCTTTCATTATGCTCTTACAAGGCACTCCCTTCTCCATGTGGATTGTTAGACCTGCTGGAGAGCCTTGGCTAAAACTATAATGGAGTTTCTATCCTCAAGCTAGTTTGGGTGTATCTGTACAACAGAGAGATGAAGACTTCACCAGTTCCCTGTATTGTTGCTGTTTTGAGACCATGCTTTGGTAAAGGAATGAATCCTACGAAGATGCTACCCTGAAAATCAGTCAGATATTACAATTGCCAGGTGCATTTGTCTTTGGCAGAAACTTAAAAAAGCTTTATTAGTGCATTTTAAAACACCACAAATTAGTTGTTTGTTTCATTGTGTGTTGGTATACTCCTTTCTTGGCTTTAAAGAAGTAGGTTTTGCTTTGAGTTTTTTCAGAAGATGCTGGTAATTGAAATAATTCTGACACTGCAGTAATGATTTTTTATATTCTCATTCAAAGCCCACTGAAATCCTGGCTAACTGAAAGATTCCTGTTGACCACAAATGGCACTTGAATTTGATCTGAAACGACAGGAAAGATAAAATAATTGACTTTTCTTTTTAGTGCTTAGTTCTTACCTAAAATTTGATTTTTGCAATAGAAAAATCTAGTCCAGTTTGGTTCATCAATAATTGTTAAAAATCTAAAATACTACTTCAGTGCTTATGGGAAAAAAATTTGTGTAGTCAGATATCACCACCCTGTTTTGCTGCCTTTCTGAATTCCTAAGGCTCCCAAAGAGAAACTCAGAACTGCCTCTTGCATCTACTGCATTTCCATTTCTTCCACAGGTGAATCTCTTTACTTAATTGCATTACTGATCCTGTATGTGTATATAACAAAGTTTCTTCCCTGTTTTTCATTTGTATTTGGTCAATGAGAGTTTTTTCTAGGAAGTAATGCGTAAAATTTACAGTTTCCAAGCTTCTTGTACTTAAAAAAGTGAGGAAAAAAATGTGTGACTTGTTTCTTTTGTTGGAATTCCATCACCTTGAGACTTAGGTCTTAATGCAGACTTACTGTAGTCATCTGAGAAATAAAGAGTTGGAAAGCTTGTCACTGTACCTTTAGAGAAAATGTTATGCTGCAGAAGCATAGGGGAACTTCAGATTTTAATAATTGTTTCCAAGATCTGAGAACAAAATGGAATGCTTTTTTTGGCTAAACCAGCCTTTCCTGACTATTGGGAAAGCAAGAGGCCAGAAGGATGACCCAAATGCTGTTGGGTCATCAGTTTTAATTGTGTGTAGTAGCTGTTCAAATTAATGTTTATTATTTCCTTTGGTTGTTAGCTGTCTGGAAGGAGGAAGGACTGCAACTTTTAAATGATTGTTGTATTAGTCGTTGGCAAGATGTGGCACTTCACCCTTTTCTGAAGGTGGTAAGATCTGTGACCATTTTCTTTGACAGAAAGATTCTCATTCTTCTGTGGTCCTTGAAGATCAGCTCTTCAAAATAAACAAGGGAAATTTCATTTGGTCTGGTTTGACCTGTGTTGACTGCAACCAAAGTTGAAACCATGGATAAGGACAGGAGATATAAGCTCCATCCATTACTACCTTGTAAGACTGAAGGTCCATGAGGGGTTGTAGTATATGAAAAAGAGTAGTGGATTTTCCATCACAGAAGAATCATTTTCAGAGAATCATAGAATGGTTTGGGTTTTAAAAGGGACCTTAAAAATCATCTAGTTTTAACCCTCATTCAGATTCATTTGAAGCTTTCTCTCTGGCTGCATTTTTAACTCTCTGCAAAGCTTTACAGTAATTGAGCCTCTAAGGTATGTGCCTGGGATTGCTGTTGAGAGAACCTCCTTCAACAGAGTTGTTTGGCCAGCTGAGCATCAGCGGGAGGAGAGAGGATTAATGCTTTGGGCTACTGTTGCTCTCTGGTGATTACAAGAAGAATGGGTGTGATTGTGATAACGAGTGACATCTGAGTGACTTCAGGTGGCCTTTGATAAGAAGTTTAGACCCTTTTCATACCTTGCCAAATTTCTTAACAGCAGCTGCGCGCTGACCAGCAGCTTGTGATCAATAATCTGGTGATACACTTGACAGTATCATTATGGATGTTTGCCATTGTCAAATTTTAGCTTAATTTAAAAGCTTTAAGAACTGAAAAAGGCATACCTGAGTAGGTTCACTGGATGTCTAATGAAGCTCTGTTCTGAAGATCAAGTCATCACAGTATGTGTCAATGTGATGCTGAATTTCCCATTTTGTCTGAGTAATGTTTGAACATCTGAGCTTGTTAACTTTAAAAGTCTTAACAGGAAGTAATGTTTACTGACAGCTCCATCTCCTCTAAACCTGTTTCTTAAATGCCAGAGGAGGAGAAGAGGAGGTGAAATTATTCTGATTTTTCAGTTATAGGCAACATCACTTTATATGTAACTTTAAAGGAAAATATATCAGTCATGCTAATGTTGAAATCTGTAAATTTTTAAAAATGGGGGAAAAGAAAAAGCAGAATGGAAGATTAGTTTAAAACACTTTTATTTGAAAATTTCAATATTGCTGTTAATGTGGCAGTCCAATTTAAGATGAGTTTTCACAATATCTTCATTAATTTTTCAGCCTATGTTTTTCTGGATAATTTTTTTGAGAAACTGAAGATTTTAGTCTGCCCTCTCCTGTGGGTTGCTCTTATGCAGATTAATACAGGGGAAGCTAAAAGTAGGTAGTGTATGGAAAAAGCATGATTTTTAACTCTTCTATTTTGGAGGCCTACAATACCTACCATCCACTGATGCTGTAGGAGTGGATTCATTACTGCGTCTTGGGTAAATCCCAGTACACTGACTTTCAGCTGGCTGTACTTCAGTTGTCTTAATGACCAATATCACGAGAAGAGTGCTTCGAGCTGCCAGTGTATTTTCTTTGTGTGTGTGTGCATGATTTAGAAATGTACAATTGTTTAGAGTCGAGAATGTGAGCTGAAATCATAGAGAGTTGGGCACAGTGATTTTCAGACTCAATATACTTGGTTGCCATCCCAGTGTTTCTTCCCTAGCAGCAAGGTTGTTCTTCCAGCATTCCTCTGGGCTACACTATTAGGTAGTCTGTTGAAGTGGTGCTGTAATGGCTGTGAAAGACAGAAATGTTCAACTCCCTCTGTCACTCACATGGTGGAAATAATTACCACTTTCACAGTGAGCAAGTTTTAAATAGAAAAAGAAGTGGTCTGTTTTAGTATGTTTATGATGTTTTGATGCAGACATAGTCACTAAAATTATGTGTGTATACTGAGCATTAAACATTCACTAGGATTTCTTTCCTGTTACTTGTATGTAGGGTCCTGTTGGCAGGAAGGTTGTATTTTTCGGTAATATAAATCTAAGTCATGTATGTACATTGTGGTGGCTGGGGGCACTGCTTGAGCCTGGTTAAGGTTTCTTTGATAAGATTTCTGGGACATTTTTGTCTTTCCCTCAAATTCATTAGTACTATGGAAACAACCAAATATATTACAGAAAATTAATTTTAATTCCTCTAGATTTTTCAAATCAGTATATGGTTTGAGAAAGAGGCAAAGGGGATAGATCAGAATAGTGATGTTTGACAACCTAGTATCCACAAATGCTGCTTGTGTTGGTTTTGTAACTCAGTTTAAAAAAAAATCAACCTGCTCCTTTTTTATTAGAACAGGTAAGTGACATGTTTCCTCCCAAAGCATGCATCAAGTATCTTTCATATGTATGGAGACAGTTCCTAAGTAGCCCTTTCTGCAGACCTAGCTGGCAAAAATCATCATGCCTGGATAAAATTTCTGTTAGTGAGAGTCTCTGTAGAAGACTTGATGATCTTAGGTGTTTAAATTAAATAAGAAATTTCTTTTTTTTTCCCCCCCTTTTTAACAGTAGACTCGTATATATACATATTTATTTTAAAGTGAGAAGAATAATTCAGTGGTTCTTTGTTTCCTCTTTCAGTATTTCTGGTAACAGCAATGCAGTGGATGGAGTGAGGCTAATGAGCAGTTTCTAGTCCAGAAGGTTCCTGACTTACTGATCTTTTCACAGAAGTCTTTATCCTTGTATATGCTAAGAGTTTACTTGGGAAGGAGCTGTTCAAGCATTCCATGATGTAAAAAGAATACTAATCAGTGTGCTTAACTTTAATTCTCCCCTTCTGCATGAAGGTCTTGCATTTGGGTTGCAGTAAATGTGGGGAAATAGCTGTTACCCCAGCACTTCTTACAGTGTTGGTAGTGAGGGCCTAGAGTAATTTCAGGTTCTGCTGAAGGATTCCCTTTGTTTTACTGATGTGTATATTTGTATTGCAGAATTCCTGTGTCTCGTGGGCTTCCAGTCATGTCTGTAGCTGTCCTTGTTGCACACCTGGGATGTACTGAAGTGCCATTGTTCTGACTTCAGCAGTGGGAAATGAAAGTGTGAAGAAATGACATAACTAGCCCAAAGTGACCAGGGAAGTTTGTAGGCATTGTTGGCTTAAATAGTGTCATTGCAAGTGGCTATCAAAAGGATTTTCTCAGTGGTGATTTGCCTCTTCCTTTGTTTTAATGGCAGTGCACCTGTACAGTCACTGCCCATTGTGTGAGGGTGCTGGTGGGAAAAGGTCTACACTGTCCTTTCTGGCAGTATTATACTCTTTAATTAGTTTATCTTTATCATGGAACCCTATCTGTGGCAAAGTACAGGATTGGACATGATACCCATGGGTTCCTGTGGTTGGCAGTCTAGTTTTGGACTATGCAGTCTGTTGGTACAATGTGTGTTTTCTCTCTGGACTTAGGTCTTAGTGCTCAGCTTGTCCCAGGCTGAAAACTGGATGGTTGTACTGGGAGTTGTTGCTCTTGGTTGTCGTTTGTTCTGTGCTCCCAGCTGATCCTCGTTCAAGACAAGGATCGTTGAATGGCTCAGACCATGGTTGTGGTATCGCTTTAATCTTTTAGGGCAGCATATTAAGGTAAATGGGAATTGCAGTTGGCTGGCTTAATTATGCTGGACTGAAAACTGGAGCTGTTCTTGCATTGCCACGTGAGCTGTGTGGCCATCTGTCATTGGGGCAACAACTTGTATTCTAAGGGGCAGCTGGCAGGGTTGAGGCTTGCTTTGGCTGGCAGACTTTTTTTTTGATTTGCCCACTGTATGTCAGTCAGAGCCCTTAGTTGTGGGTAAGAAAGAGAGTGGGGATTGCTTTAATTGTTTGTGCAATTAACTTAGAAAATCCCAATAGGAACAGTGGGTGTTTCTGTGAAAATAAAATTACATTTATGTAACTTGCATTCTGTGTCATTATATATATATATATATTATTTTTTTTGTGCTTTTCAGATGAAACAGTGTGAGAGTTGTGAAACCACAGGTGTGTCTGTTGGGTGCACTGAACCATACACATGTGGCATAAGAAAATTATACATTCTTACTAAAATGCAGTGTCTGTGAAAGCACAAATGCTGAAGGAAGTACACTGAGAGACAACCTAGAGATTATGTGGAAGATTCAAGCAGTTGGATTTTGCACTAGTTCTTTAGAAACTTTATCATACAGGCTCCTGACTAATGATGTGGGAACTCCTAATTGTATGGGCACATGGCTGTGAACAGAGAGAGAGAAAAAACCCACTTAATAACATTTTATCTGAGGAAGACTGTGTGAGTTTATAAAAGGTAATTGTTAGGAAAATAAGTAGCTGGAGAAAACACTGCAATTGCTAGTCAGACAATATATGGCTTTTAGTTTGAAATGCTTTGAATATTTTTATGGAAAGAGGGGGCACTGCTCCCTCTCTTGTTTTCTCAAGATGAGGAATGAGTTGATAGTTTAGTGGTTTTGGGAAGTCTCAGGAAGCCCAGTAGTTACAGTGGCTCTTGCATAAGTCTTGACTGTTATTGTTCATCCCATACATCCAGATGATATGCTGGGGGGAGAGGGTGGGAGACAGTGTAATCTGAATAATGGATTCTTAGTACTCAGTCATAATCTGGACCAGTACGGATGATATGATGCTCTAATTTGAGCCAACTGCTGCCTGGTCTAAAAGGACCTTTGTAAAGATGATACTGCCTGGGATACATGTGCTCTTTCTACTTTTCTCTACTTTTCCATCCAGGAAACCAGAGATTGCTGGAGGGAATGTGTGCAACAGGCATTTATTGACTTTGTGCTGGTAAGAGACACTGGTTTGGTCTCAGAATCTGCCAAAGTGTTGGTTGTGCCTTTCACAGTCATGTCTACGAATAACTGGTAGGCCTCCCAGGCTGTTAAGTTTGGAGTCTTATGAACATGGAATAGAACACGTCCAAAGCATCTTCTCATTGCTACATATAGCTCAGAGAACAGTCCAGAACTAATTTTTTCTGTAGAGCTGTCTTACTAAATTATGTTATTTGCTAGGGGAAAGCAAATTTTTTTTTTTTTTGGGGGGAAGCATTTGACTTTAAAGATTGCTTCAGATTTCCAGGAAATTGTACTTAGTTCTCTGTACTTTTCAATCTGAAAAATATAGTTGATTTTAAAAAAGCAAGTTGTAATTACTTGGAATAAAATGTTAAAACTGTAAGTACCAGAAAGGGCACCGACAAACTGTTCTACTCATTTATACTGGGAAAATAAATTCTAGTGGCACTTTCAAAATTACTTTCAGTGTAATTATTTTTGATAAAGGACTTGCCTGATACCGTCTGTGTTTTGAGATGTTCAAGTCTGGGACTTAGTGCCTCGCCTTTGATCTTTACTCAAGCACCATCCTTCCCAGTAGGTACATTAGAGACAACTCTGTGTTGGTATCTCCTGTCTGAGGCTGTCCCATTGCAGGTGGTAGTCCTAGTGTTACTATTTTTTAATGGATTTAACTTGTGTTTTAATACACGTGGGCCTCCAGTCTCCAGTGTCATTTGTGGTCATGAGTATGGGGAATGTGATGGTGGTACACTTTTTCATCTCCTCTTTTTAATAGCAAGTCTTTTTTCTTGGAAACCCAGAACTCTTCTGTGCTTGCAGTGAGCACCTAGTTCACAGTAAGGTTTGGCTTTTAAGAAGATGAAAATTAATTTTCAATTGATCTTTAGTAAAGATGACTGCAGCTCTGTATCTGTCCACTAAGGGCACCAAACCAGATCTTCTTGGCACTTGGCATCGTTCATAATTTTATTGCTGTGTTTGTTCTAGAAGTTTTTCTTTTGTAGGGTTTTCTTCCCAATAGTGTCATAGATGAAGGTTTTCAGATCTTCAGTTGTAATCAATTACTTTTCATTAAGGGAAAACTTTCCTTTCCCATTTGTTTCTTAAAATATTTTAATAAGGCTTTTCTTTTGTCTAAGAATATAAGCTTTTGGTTTTGAAATGCATTGTTTTTCTTAAGTTTGAGGGGACTGGCTCTCAAGCGTGAAATATGATTAACAATTTTTTCAAAGCCTTTTGTTATTTCACAGCTCTTTACTTTTTTTGTGGGCATGCTGATGTTTTCTGACTAATAGATGGCACCAGGTATAGCATAAATGATTCTTGCCCTTGCAGTAAAGAAGACTGCTGCAATGAAAGATGGTTTTAGTCTTTTACCTAACTGGTGCTCTTTGTCTTGTTAGCATAGTACTGTTTTTGTATGCTTCATTGTATGTTTTCAACAGGTTGCTACCTGGTAGTAAATCTAATCTGAGCTCTAAATAAAGCTTTTACTCTCCCAGTCTAAGTTGTTACAAATGTTTGATTTTTTTCATTTGGATAACTGCATTTAACTAGTGCACTTGATCAGAAAGTATCTAATATTTTATTTCTGGACATTTTACTTACATTATGGCTTGAGCTGGTTGTGCATGATTTGCTTCTCTGTATGTTTAATTAAAAGTAATAGGTGCGTATTGCTTAAAGGAGGTGTTGGCTTCTTGCCTGTATGCAAGGCCTGGAGTTGCTTGTGGACTTTTCCTTGTAGAGGGTGTTTATGTATGTACTGTTCGTTTTTGAGGAGGGTGGACTGCCAGATCACCAACATATCAATTAAGATGAAAGTTCTCAGAAGAAGCACTTGTTCCTACCAATGTACTAGTTCTTGAAGTTCTGAATAAAAAACTCAGTAATAACTGAACTCCAGAAAGTGAACCCAAATGGTTATTTACAGCATCTGTATACAGGATGGATATTGGTATATGTGGAGGAAAATGACCAAAGGTTACTGTAGGTAGCTTCTGTATTATCTTCAGAATGGTGAGATATGATGCAATATTTTAAAGAATTGTTCATAAAATATGTTCTCTGTGTAAAATAGTCATAAAAGCTATATGTCAGTAAAATGCTTCAATAAATATAGTGGCATTTTTAATATCAGAAGTTTATTTGTACAATCTATAGAATATGAACAATTTGTTTTTTAAATTAGCCATAGTTTGAGAATAAACATGTCAAGAATTCAATCTGACAGTTGCTTAGAATACATCTTAAGACAGTTTTTGTGGGTGTGCTGAGCATGAATATAACAAAGATGACTAATACTCTGTGTGCTCAACCAGAGTATGGGGAACACAGCAAAGCTCAGTGCACTTGTATAGTATATTTGCTGCATATTAGAATACAGAGAGTACCTCAATTTTGCTGGTAGAAAAACAATGAACAGATGTCTAAGGATGCTGAACTGGATGAAGTATAATTACCAGTTGACAAGTATTGTATATTTTGGTTCAGTGGGGGGAAAACAGTAGGCTAGGTGTAGCTGTGTTTGTGACCCATGCAGCATACCCGATGTTGAGTGCACGAAATGTGTTTCTGTTGCTGAAAATGTTTTGAATGCTCATGATTTAAGAGCAACTCTTGAAGGATTCCTTTCTTTTGAGTCTTTAGCAACACTGAATGTGCTTTTGACTGTGCTTGTGCTTCAAATATGACAGACTAGATAAATGTAATTGTGTAATGGGAGGCTTTTTGTGTCTTACGCATTCTGCGTGTGGAGGATTTGAACCTGCTGTGGTCTGTTCTAACTTTGCATCTATAGTCTCACTATCCTATGGATAAAGAAGGTGGATGTGGAGCGTAGAGTGACTGTGAAGGTGGTATCATCAGTGTGTAGATGAGCTGCATGCAAGGTTTTCCTCTAGGAACACTTAAGCTCTTCAGAGAGGCTCTCTTCAAGGTAAGGATGCTAGATAGTCAGTAAAAACCTCTTGTCTGTAGAAGTGATGGTTAGTGCTGGATTGGTGCTGAATTGTTGGCATTGACCAGTGTTCCCTGAAGCACTGCAGTTCTCCAGGATTAAATTATGCAGGAAATATGAAAAGCTAGGAGCAGAATGAAGTTGCTCTGACTCTCCCTCTTTAAGTATTTAAGGTTGGTTCTTTTTTTATTTTTCTTTTTAAATTATCTGGTATCTGTATACACAGTTGCATAGCTCTTGCTATTTGACAGAGGTCTTGAACTTTCCTCCACCAAAGACAGAACCTCCTGTAAGTCCTTTGAGAGTCTTAAGATACAAAGTAGGATATCATTTTTCTGGAAATATTTTTCTATACTTGAAAACAAGAGAGGTGTGTGTTAAGGGCAGTTAATATCTATGGTGATGTCTCAGTTTTGTTTGCTTGTTGACTTCCTCTTATAACTGAACATCCCAACTACCGTAATATTTTCCCAGAATATCAGTGTAGATAATACAGTGCATCTGTCTGTTACCAGTGTCTATTGTCTATCAACTGTAAGTTAAGATTCATTCCATCAGAGTTCAGTCTCTGGCCTGTTTCTCATCTTGTGCCAGTATCAGAAATGCTCACAGCACTGACATGAAATAATTCACTGACTGTTAAGTGCTACACTTCAAAGACAGCACCCTAATTTGATGTCAGGCTTCATAGTTTTTTCAACCATGGTTTGACTGATGCACCAAAACTTCTTTGTGTTCATTACTTGTTAGTCATCAGTGGTGGCATATGCTCTGACATCTAAGGGAAAAAAAATACTGTCAGCCAGCTACTGTACAGTGACAGGGTTCTTCAAGGTGTAATGTGTATTTCTGTGCAGCCTACCTTCTAGCTGTGCTGGCTGTGGAAGCCTTTGGTTTCACAGGGTTTGGATCATGCCCGCTTGTCCAGCCCTTAATTGGGACCAGCTGTGGGCTGTGTGTTGTCTTCACAAGTTTAACTGCTGCCCAAAGACCTTTTTGGGTCCATAGGTTTCTGAAGCACATGGGTGGTTGTAGGGTATTGAGATGCTTTTGTTAGCTTTGGACTGGAGGGAGAAGGTGACTGTCCTATGAAAATTTCAATTGCACAGTAAGAAGTGTGACTGTGTAGTTTTCAAGTTCAGTAAAGAAAAATGTAGGGTAAATGTGGTTAATGAAATTTAAGAGCTTTTGGTACTGAATTGATCTCCTAAGTGTAAACACAACGTAAAGTAATTCAGACCAAACACTGGAAACTGTAGTTCACTAGATACTCCTTTATTCTCACCAGCGGTTTTCAGTAGTAGTTAGATTCAAATGAGTTCATAGAAAATACTTATTCTACCCCTGCTTTATAGCAGTGATGTCTGAAAGAAGCAGCAGGTGAAAGAATATGAGCAGCAATGTCTTTTAAACCTCCCCGCCTACTTTTGGAAGACATTAATCATTTAACTCATGCAGGTGGAGTATGTCAAGAGAGCAGCAGCCAGTTCTGGTTTGGCTCTGTCGGTTTCAAATACGTTTTGAGGCCAGGATTCTTAAACAATGTGGCTGTCATCTCATCCCAGATTATCACTTAAGAGAAGGGATGGCCACAAGCAAACCAGCAGGGACAGAGATGTGAACGATGTTCACATAAACCCAAAACGCTGCACGGTCAGTATGCTGGTATAGGGCTGTGTAAAACCAAACTCAACATGCCCACTTGTCTTAGTTTCTTTTGGTCTAGTCTTGCTTTCAAGTGTGTCCACAAGCTCTTCAGGGTAAGTTTGGGTTTTTTCCCCACTGCTTTCAGTGTGTGAAATTACTAACTTTGCTGCATCTCCAGGTGCTACTGCAAATTAGTAACAGTGGAACAAATGAGTCGTTTACAGGTGTGTCAGATTGGTGAGTTCAGAACAGGTGAAACTGACAGGATGACTTGAAGGAGACTGAAACTGAGGTGATGATTACAAAGACTGACAAAAAATAGGGTCAGGAAAATAAATTCGATTTGCTGATGTTACATAACCATCTTAGTGCAGCCTGTAGATTCATTAGTTTGAGAACATACTTTGTAAGGGAGAGTGATTGCGTGTGGCTTCGCTTTTAGCAAATTGACTGTAATTTAGAGTGAAGGTGTAGGAGGTTGAATATATTATTACTCTCTTCTAGCTGGTGTGATCTTGTCTAGCAGGTGAGTTTTACAGGGTGTTCAGCCAGCGTGTGCTCTAGCATACTTAAGTTTACAGTTGAAAAGATCATTGAAACCATGAATTGGTACAGTGCCACTTTCTGATTTAGTTATTTTTTTAATTTTTTAACTGCTTTATAATATGAAAAAGTCAAAGGGAGTGTAGCTTGCTGCAGTTATCTCTTCATCCTTTCTGAGCCATGGGAGAGCTTAGCATGCACAGCCCTGGGTGTGGGCCTGGCAGGTCACTGTGCCTGAGAGGGTTTTACTTCTGAACAGAGATGGAGGTTACCACTGCTCTGTTACCACCTTAGAACTTCATTTTGAAATTTTAATTATCTTAATAAAGGTCTCTTGGATGTCTTGGAGTTTGTCTTGCTTTCTTTCTCAGCTCTAGCAGTAAGGGATAAATCTCCTGGACCTCTGTAATCAAAGCTTTTATTTCTGTTATAATGAAGTTTGAGCAGTGTAAATGAGATCACACAGTCAGGCAGCAGTTTCTTTACTTCTTCATGCTTGCTTTCCAGGTAAACACCAATACTTCATTATATTTTGGGAAATGTGAGGAGGAAAGCAGCTTGAGTCTTCTTGTTTAAAGCTTGTGCAAATTGCCTTTGAGATTGACCAATTTGGATTTTTTTTTCTGTAGATACAATTAAATAAATTGGAAAGGATGTTTCAGTTATTCATCAGCATTCAATTTTGTAAGAAGGTTGTTACAGCTCTAAAGAAACTTCTTTTTTTGTTACAAATACCTCACCATTTGCTAGCCCTTTATCTGTTTGTTTTTAATAAACAATGTTTTTGTAAAGACTTGGTGGTGTTTCACTTGCCTGCTCAAGTGTGTAGAAGTACCCTAGGATGTTTTACAACCTGAATCAAAATGCATGGTTGTGGTGGGTTCTTTTCCCCTCTCAAACCTCTGGGCCGGGAAGATGATGAAATTAAATGGAGTCTGACACTTGGGAAGGAATGAGGTAATGTATATGTTATGGAAATCTAAGAGAAGGAGGGAGTTTCTGTAACTGCAGAATGCTTCACCAAGTTGTGTTTTAGCACTTCTAATCAAATCTTTCAATTACTGTGCTGAGAATGTTTTGACTTAACTGCAATATTATCTCTTCATAAAAGGTTTCTTACTGGCAAAATATATTTTGATATGGATTCTTTGACAACCTAGCATAGCAACACTAGTGTAGAAAATATCTGTATTTATGTAGCAGCATAAGCTCTGTAAAGCTCTGTAGTTCTACATGTGTATGGTTGAAAATCATAGAATCATAGAATGGTTTGGGCTGGAAGAGACTTTTAAGATCATCTACCGAGTTCCACCCCTCTGCCATAGATGGGGACACCTTTCACTGGACTGAGTTTCCCAGAGCTCTGTCCAGCCTGACTTTGGACTCTTCTGGGAATGGGACATCCACAGTTTCTCAGGACAACATGTTCCATTGCTATGGTCTGTCTGTCCTAATGTTACAATGTCTGGGATTTTTAGAAGTATGGAGTACTCAGCAGAGTGAAAATGGGCCAAGGTTTTTGAGGTGCTAATGTACTACAAACTTAGGGTTTCTAGCAAAGCTGTTGGATTGGTGTTTCTGTGCACTGCTGAGGCCATGTGATAGGAAATCTGGAAGGTAAGTATTACAAGCCTTGGTATGTTGAGCAGGATGGAAAGCTTTTACTTGCCTGATGAGAATGCTGGACTGACTTATTCTCTGGTGGTGCCTTCTGCCTTTGCCATATTAGCAAAGCCATGGCTGTCTTGGGAAAGGTTGACATAGTATAGAGACTCCACAAACTTTCCAGGCAACTTGTGCTGATGTTCAGTCACTCTCATGGTCAAAAAAAAAAAAAATTCCCATTATGGAAACTTTTTTTTCCCCCTAATGTCCTTCCAGTGTTTAAACATTTTCTCACTTTGTGTACAGCTGTAAGCTCAGTGAACTTGTGCAGTACTTTGGGCCTAGGAAGTCTTTGTTTTTAGTTCAAATACTTGAGCAGTTTGTCCTCCAGAAGAGATAGTTATCTATCACATTATTTGACATACTGAAGTTACCTGAAGATGTGCTAGCCATCTGTCTTATTTGTAATATGATGTTCCTTCTTAATGCTAATACTCTATTCTGCAACCTTTTAAGGATATACTCAGATCATCTCAAAACCACAATAAATTAATGTTATGAAGTGGCAGCCCTCTTCAACTGAGATATTGTGACCAACCTAGTCCATTGGTGAACTAAAGTAAAATTAGTTTGACTGACTGAGAGGTGTTTATCTTTTCTGGTGGATCAGTGTGTTCAGGACTGTTTCAGGTCTCTACACCTGTGACTTCTCTTACAATTTGTTTTTGTATATCAAATTCATCTCCAGAAGAATGCCTCGACAGCTGTGCGTATGCACACAGCTGCTTTTTTGTTCTGTACATATTTAGCTGTTCATCAACACTAAAAAGTAGTGAAAGGGACAGGATCAAACTGTGTAGGCTTGTTGGGAATAAGGGGACTGAGGGGAAGTCAGCACTAGTCTTGGAATTGAGCGGCACCTCACCATGGGGCAGATGCCATGGCACATCTTGACATGTTGGAATACTCTCTTACCAATCTTCTTCAGTTTTTTAAAATCTTTCTCTGAAAAAAAAATCAGGAAACGTAGGTAAAAGAACCTGAAAAGAAATTTAGTGATTCCCTTTTTTTCTGCATATGTTTTGTCCCCTGACTTTCCAGAGTGTCTTGGTCTAGAAATATCCTGCTTTGTGTTTATGTCTGAGAGAAAATACATGAGGCAGATAGGTAATAATGGAAGTGTCCAGACATCAGAGGAGAAAACTGACCATCTTAATGTGAAGGTCTACATAATCTTTGAATTTTTTATTATTTTTTTAATTTTATTTTTTGGCATAGTGATAAAGAACACTTCTTCCTCTTAAAACCTCTTTAGGCCCTTGTGGCCTTCTAGCTTAGGGTTTAGTTTTGATGGCTGTTTCAATCTGTCTTTTAATGGCTCACAACACAAGATTACTGTGTGTAGTGAAGGGCTTTAAGAATCTGGAAGGGGCTGTTATTGTACTCTTTCTTCAACTGTACTTTTCTCTATTGCTTTTTCTTGCATTCAAACAGCTTTTACAGTTAATTCACATTATTTAATAATACTTTTTTGAATAGAAATTTACCATACTGAGGCATGACAAATTACAGGGAGTTTGTGTAGGAAGTGTGGTGGCTCAGACTTCGAAATGGACATGAAATAAATGACAAAATCCCATTCTGTTTGATCTTAAAATGGGTGAATATTCAGAACTTGAGAAACTAAAAATGGAAGTTCAGGTGCATGAGTGGAAGGGCCTGTTTAAGGAAAGGAAAAAGTTCAGGATTCTGCTGTAGATACACAGAAAGACTAAACATAAAAGGCAGTGGAGGAAGAAAAAGAACAATGTTGAAAACTTTCAGTATTTCTGGATAGTGTAGACAATATGAAGTGTTAGTAGTTTGTTTCCATTTTGTGACTTACGCTTGCTCTGGGACAACCAAGCTTACTCTCTCTGCTTGAACTTTAATGGTTCTCAACATTATTAAGAATAAATTTGAAATGCAAATAATAAGCATCTACTTCATTTGGCTGGGAAGAATCTAAAAGGCTTTTTTTTTTTTTTTTTTTTTTTTTTTAAATGGGCATTTCCATATTGTTTAGGGTAACAGAGCTTTAGCCAAATTGGGACCATAAGAAAAACGGTTGGGAGATACTGAGAAAAGAAGCTGGATTTTAATTTTTTTTATTTGTGATGAAATCGTCAGTAGTTGAAAATAGGTCATCAAGAGGCAGGGCATCATCTTCAGAGTTCTAGACTTAAGAGCATTCACTGCAAAAATGTCTCTGTTTGGAAGCTCTTAAATTAAGCTGCCATTACATGTACTTCAAAATTTCTCAGGAAAAATGTATCTGCAATTAGGGTAATTAGTTAGCAAAAGACATAATTAAGAGCCAAATACATGGATTTTTGCCCTCCAACCCCACCCCCCACACCTTGACAGTTGCAACTGCTCGTGTTTTAGTCTCTGAAGTTTTACTGAAAACTAAGTTCCTGTGACAAAATCAGTTATACTGCACATTAAAAATGTATTTCTGAAGTTCATACACACTTACACATGGGTTTATGTACATATCTAAAAGCTCCTCACAATGCGAAATGACAGTGTTAGTAGAAAATACTAATGGAAATTTAATAGCTACTTAAAAACCTCTTTTAGAAGTTCATTGATGCAGCATTTCATGCATGATACTGCTTTTAATGGTAGAAATACATCATCAGTCAGCCTCTGACAGCACGTTTTCATTGCAGTTGGAAATGGGAAAGTTAAAGCTAGGTGAGTGCTGTAGGGTGGTTGGTTATGAAATGCTGTGAAATGGGCTGGGTAAAGTGTAGAATCTACACAGTGTTCAGTTGTAAACAGGAAAATGTGTCTATAAAAATTAACATGGTTTAAAAAACGTTCTATTTAGAAGCAGAGAAAACAAACAACAAAGTAAAAACTTGATTAATATATAAAAACTATGCCATCTGGTTTTCTGATAAAAAATCAGGATAGAATTTCATTTTTTTTTCCCCCTCCAGATGTCCAAGAGCAGTAACTTCTGGATTGGGGTGCTTAGGAGATCCTTAGTCTACAGGGCAAGGAAGAACAGAGTGTCCTCCCTGTGCTGCAATTTCCTTGAACATAAAATACAAAACCTTCTTTCCAGCTTTCCTGATGTTTGTTGTGCAATACGTGTTGGCAGTGGAAAACAGATGATCCTGTTCTTGCCACTTGTATTTATATCATGTATTAATATTGTAAAACTTGGTAGAAAAGCTCCTTAGTCTTTATCTTCCAGAGTAGAAGGTTTGAACATGCATAGTTTTTCTCTGTATGGGATTTACTTTCCCTTCTTTCTCAAAGGAGCTTGGCTTTTAGGTAGGCTGTTGGCCCTTAGTCCTACAGTATTTGGTGTTGACAGCAGTTTTTTTATTTTTACTGTAGCTTTTAACAAATTAAGTTTTGAATCAGAAGCTGCCTACTGCAGTGGTGTTTTATAGTTTGATGATAGATTTCTTAACTCATTTAATAACATATATGCTGACAAATAAGTAACGAGTAACAAAGCATTTTCCTCCTGTACCCTGATGGTACTTGCATTTCCTATGGTTGCACATGTTGCTTTTCCACAGTTACTTCCCTGAAACTGAACAGAAACCATGCTTGCCTGCTCCTGACCGGCCCTTTGTGGAGCTGGTAATTCAAGGGATAGAATAATAGGAACAGTTGTTGAGAAGTTGTCAGAATAAGCAGGAATTCAGGTAAGTGTGACTCAGTGCATGCAAACCTTGCCACAGTTAGGCTTGTAAAATTCAGCCTTGCTATGAAGTGTATTAGATACAACATATTTGTGACTAATGCAAGGATAATAAATGCTTGCTATTTATCTTCTTATGTGTGCATGTTTCTGGCATAATTATCATTAAGTAGGCTTGCTGAAAGTCAGGTGGAAAATAACTATATATTGTAGTAGGGTGTCTGTCTATATGGTGAATAAAAGAACAATAATTTTGGAAGAATTAATATTTTTAAAGTTGTTTTTCCTCTCCCATCTAATGTCTTTGTTTTCAGTATACTGCTTCTGGTTGTGTTGTTATAGTGGTATTTCATAGTTTCTTTGGGGGGGGTGTGGTGTAAATGTTGGAGTTTTCTTTGGGTTTTGTTTGTTTTCATTTCAGCTGTAAGGCTTGAAATACTGTGTAAGTGTTGATTGTTGTACTAGGGCTGGAGGAGAAAGCAGAATGGATGTTTAATAGCCAAAAGAGGAGTAGTAGTAGCCAAAGAGGTAGTATAATTAATATTTTACCTTTTGCAGTTCGCACAGTTACCTTTGCTAGAGACATTCTCTTGGGTATCCCAAATTGTGAGAACTATTAGCACAAGGTGTGTTTTCCTCCCAGCTATCTGGCAAAGTGACAAGGTGCATATTTTTGCTCTGGACTGTTTGGTGTTTCTCTGCTTCTTCATAGACTCCTGGCTGTGTTAGAAACTTTGCTTGGTAGAGTATGTATTTGCCAATCCATACTAGTATGGATTTCTCTAGAAAACTATGCTTCATGGTCTGTTGGCTTACATTGTTTCTGAAGGCTGTGATAAAATATCTGGGGTCTGTACAAAATCAAAAATCAAATTAAGATTTTCTTGGTGAACCTCTGTTTCCTGGTTACCTTAAATCATACAAAGTGCTGAAGTTGATGGCTCCTGTTCTTGATCTTTTAGGTTTTTTTTTTTTTTTTTCCCTTCCTCTGATATAAGATAGTAGTAGGATACAGAAAGGGAAGAATGACAGCCAAACCCAGTAACCTCTAAAGTACTGTTAATGTAGTTTTTCATCCTCTTGCTTATTTCTTGGATAAGTTAATACTGACTGTACCCCCTTTGTCTCCAGCATGCAAAAGGAACTGTCTGGCCATGCATCTTGTTTGCCTCTTTTGGTTTTTTTTTCCTCCTTAGCTTTTTTGCCACTGCAAGACAGATCTGTGACTGCCTTTCTTGTCATGATAGGCATTTCATAAACTCTTTTTAAAGTCTTAAATACTAAACTAGGAATTTCCTAAGGTTCATCAAAACTGCTCCTTGACATAACAAGGTTTCAGCTGGGCCAATGTATTGATAGATGTCAGTCACTTCTGATAGAGAGTCCACATAAGGCAGATGGCTCTGCATGGCAAGTATCTCCAAACCTGCTCTCAGTAGCAGGAGATTATTTTTTTTTTCTGCCTTTGTTACAACAGTGTTCTGCTGATGTGGCTTATGGCAGAGAAAATTTGAAAATTTGGTGAAATGATTATGCCCTGAGATGCTGTTTTATGGGGGTTGTGCTTGAATAGTTGCAATAGTATTAATTCATTATGAGACTTATGGATTGTTTTATCATACTTAAGCTTTCCTATCCTTTCAAGGGGAGCCATGTTTCTCGTTACTTCCCATGCATCACAGGAAATCTCAACAAATGGATCAGCTATTTACCATAGAAAATGTAAAGTGTAAATTGTAGATTCATTAATGAAATCTCAGCATTTTCACTGAATTTACTCATTCCTATACTGTGGGTTTGCACCCAGTTATTTCAGAGATATCAGAAACTCAGCTGGAGAACAAATGAATAGTGTCATGCTCATTCTTCAGTTCCAGCAGTGCTAAAGGCAGTTACTCATGATGCAGGATGAGAGGAGGCTGGGAATAATTACTGCTGAAAGTTAATAAAAACAGGAAATTCTAATTATTTTTCTTGAGTTATCGATATCAAGAATATCTAGACTTAGTCTAATTAAAGAAGGTAAGCTTTCAGCTTCATAGTTCTGCTACTCTCTGCTTATTAGAACTAATCTGTCCTTGCAAATATATTTACATATGCAAATTGGAATATTCTTCCCAGGACTTTTGGAGGCTGGTTTTTGTCCTATCAGTGTCCAGCTGTTTTACTGACATAATTGTTTGTGGAACTGAGTTATCTGTTTTAGTTCGGGTTTTAGTGTTGTTTGTTTGTTTGTTGTGTTGTGGTTTGTTTCTTTCTTGTGGTAGTGGTTGTTTTTGCTTTTTTTAATGTACCACTGCCTGGTTCCACAGTTCCTCTGTGCACTTGTTCTGGTCACTTTGGTGTTGCTATTGGAGAATCTATAATTTCTTCCTGTCTGAGAGACAGTCTTCTGGTAAGGTGAAATTTTTGTAGGGAGAAAGATTAATTTTTGTAGGCACCCAGGGTGTGGTCACAGGGTTGCATTCTCACCTCTCTGTTCAGGCACCTTGAAATACTGCCTGAATTTGAAGTATGGGCATTTATCAGAAACATCTTTCTGGTCAGGACAAAGGGGGCACTTGAACCTCTTTCTGTGTGTTTTTCTTGTTCTCAGTGGCTGTGCTTTTCTTATGAGACCAAAGTTGCTGTATTTCTGCCAAAAGAGGGAGGTGACCTTTGAGACTGCTGATTTGACTGCTCTAACAAATGAAGTAATATGGCCAGGTAGAAATTTTAATTGCCCCTATTTGGAATCTTGAGTCAGTAGTCTGACAGAAAAAAACCGCCCAGCTTATAGTAATAAAGTCTATTTTATTTAGTGTCACTCAGAAACATAATGAGGAAAGGCTCTTAAGCACCACATAGGAGAAGCTCCTAAATAGTGTATATTTCTGAACCTTAAAATCTACCTGCTCACCTTTTTCACTGTAACATCAAGGAACTGTGCAGCAAGGCCACAGCTTTGAAAGTATTGCCTTATTAATGAGCAATGCACCCAAAAAGGGATCCTTGTCCCTTCTCAATGAAAGCGTGTCACACAAGAAGTCAAGCTGCCTATTAAGCAGGAAGGGAAGTTCTTTTAACAAAATACTCGCAAGGCCGCCACCTGGAAATTTGTTTATTGCTTTGCTAAATGTTAGAGATGATGATGCAATACATTTACCAGCAGTTTGGGAAAAAACAGAATTTTTTTTAACTTCAGCATTTTTAAAAATTATATCTGCTTATTTTAGTTCATCAGTTCTGCATTCCAGTGCTGAGTGTTGTTAGAGCTGGTTATTCTAAGAAAAGGATCTTCTGCTTCCTTCTCTAAAATGTGTTATCTAACAAATAGCTCAAGTATGCAGGTACTTGCAGTTATTCTGTATGTCTATTAAAAATGTGCATGTTAATGCACTTTTAAAGAAATTCAGTCTTCAACCTGATGTTAAATATCACTTCTGGGGATGTGGTTTTTTCATCAGATCCTAGTTACTGCTTTTACTCCTGGCTTCTGAAAAGGGGAATATTCTTCATCGTACCTGGAGGGGTTTTTAACTTGTGTTCACACATGGCTTTTGTGCTCCATAGTTTTGACCCATGAACTCTATACTGAATGAGGTTTAAAGATGTAAATAACTGTTTGACTGTTGATATTTTTAAAGAAATATAGGTGGGAACAGATTTTGAGCTTGCAGCAGGTTTATCTTTCTCAGTTGTCTACTTTGACTTTGTCTGTTTTGTGGCAGCTCTAAGAACTTAGGTTTTTGCCTTAGTGTGTAAGCCACGGTTTAGCATGCAGTGTTTTGAGCGCAGCAGTTGACCTGGCAGACATTTGAGGGAGTGTTTTCTCTCCCGCGTGGCTTGAGTGACCTGTGTGAGGGTTACTGTAGGGGGCTTCAAAATGTGCTGAGGAGAAAAGATCAGAGTCTTAGCATCTCATGGAAATAAACTTTTTTCTAACACAAGAAATTATCTGGGCCTTAAGAAACTGTCAGTGTAGCTAGCTGGAAGTAGTTGCTTTTCTCCTGAAAGAAAATAATTTACATGTGTTGGAAAGCTAACATGAGCTTTTGAACAAACATAGAGTTTGAGCGTCTGATCTATTCTTACTCTTTTTAGGCCATGATGACTGCACAACCTATTTCCAAAGAGTAATAAGATGTCTCATTTGGGCATTGGTATTTAAAAGCTTAAAATACAAATTCCAAAAAGGTGCTCTTTGGTTCTTGGGGTGGGAGTGATGTGTTACGGGTTTTTTTTATTTTGCTCTGTACAAGTACTGGGACTTCTAGCTTAGGCATAATTTTGTTTTCTTCTTTCAATTTAAGAAAGAATTTCCATACAGGAAAAATTCAAGGTATTCCAAATACTTTTTTCTTTTTTTTAAACTAAATAAACTGGTACAAATTACAGTAGGCTTGCATATTTTTATGTATCTGTGGTTTATTATAAGTAAGAAATTGTATGTATATTTAAAATGTTCTAGTAGTCAGTAATGATTATTGTGTCTAGTTGTTGCTTCCCAGAAGGCAAAATCTCTTCATTCCATATGGTGTTGAGCAAGTCTGATCTTTCTGTAGTCCTTAAGAAAGCATGTATTTTTAATGTTAGGTCTGTCCCCTTTCTCAGCTGAGAGCCTGCTGCTTTGAGTGGAGATCTGTCTCTGAATTTTTGCAAGCTCTGTTCCAGTTCCAAACAACTTTGACTCCTGTCAGAGGTTTAATCCTTCTCATTGACCAGTGCCATTAGAACCTTACAAAAATGCCACCTCTTAGATTTTATCTTTCTGTGACTTGAGCTACTTTGGATATTGCTTGGAAAATACTGCAGGGTTTCTTTCCTTTATGGTAATTAAAATATATCACAATATTTATTAAACTCTTTTGTGTTAGTAGTAAATGAGCTTGCTTCTTATTTTAATATTGTGTTTTTAACAGTAAACATAAAATGAAGGGAGTAGCTGTATGCATACCTCCTGTTTATTTCGGGGCCTTTTGGTTTTGGTTTGTTTAGAAGTTTACTTTAGAGAAGTGAAACTTGACAGTGAAGGACCACCAAAATGCTCCTACCCTGAGGGTGTTTTGGATCTGGGCTCAGGGAACTTTGAATGTCATCTTTCTCCCTTTTGGTTGTTTTTTTGGTTTGGTTTGGTTTATGTGAGGTGTTTTTGGGAGTCTACCCCCTTCCCTCCTCCCTTCCTTTGTGGGAGCGGTATTTCTAGCTAGTGTTTGTCAAAAGCAACCTTAAGCCACCCATAATTCAAACTGACCCTTAAATGCTGCCTGGAATCAATGGGAAAGCCTCTGCTAGTGTGAGCAAGCTTTGCTCTGAGATGTGGAGTAGAATGTACTCTACTCGGTATCTTTCATGTTTTGGTACTGTATCTGCTTTTAAGTGTCAGCCACTTGTTGGGAGTGTTTGCAAGGACACAGGATGAGTGTCAGTCACACCGCTGATACATACATTTATTTAACAGCTCACTCCCAGAGACTTTGCTCCTTGAAGAAAAATGGTGGGTGGGTGTGTTCTGCTTGTTTTTTGCGACGACAGTTTGTTACAGACATGGTAATGTTTTCGCAGTTCCTGTGCGTGCAAATACAGAACTCCTGCCTTGTATTTCTGTTCTGTAAGCTTTTTGGCCTTTATTGCTGGCTCTGTTGGGTGTACCTTCCTTCTCTGCTCCCGTAAACTTGTCGTTCTCCTCTGTTGCAATTTTGAACTAATCCAGCAGTGAGGTAGTTGGAGCTGTCATCTCACAGGTTGGCACTATGCCTTGACAATGTTTTGCCAAATTTATGGCAAGATTCGCTCTACCCAGAGCAAGTGAGCTGTATCAGTTCATATTTTAGTTGCTTTACTCAGATTTTCTTCTAATAATGAAGATGGACAGTATTGGGATTTTTTTTATCTTAATATTTATTATTTCTGAAGTTGTACCAGTTCTACTTAAAGACATTGTGTAATGAACTCTTATTACTGTTGAAATTTGTTTGATAGGCAAGATGAATTATGACTTCATTCAAATAGGTACAGTATGGATTAATTTTATTTTTCAGAGCTATTTTTCTAGGATCTACTCCCAGTTTGACATGGATTTTTCTATTTTAAAACTGATTGTTTATGTTTCTTAGTACTTTCTTCCCCCGGTCTGCAAGAACAATTTCAGTGTGTGTCTGTCTGGAAATATCTGCCACCCCCAACACTTTGCTTCTCTTGACTACAAATCTTTTTGTTTGGTTTGTTTTGTTCCTCCTGCCCCATTTGGGAAAGATGCAGAAAACAAGCACAAAAATGTGAAACTGTGGTGTTAAAACTGAAGTGATTTAAACCCTACAGGTTGGTGTATGAGCCACCTCCTTTGAGTCCCCCTTTTTTCCTTTTTAACTGATCGCTTATTTTGGAGGGATTTAATACCTTTTTTTTTAATCATAATAAAAAAAAAGCAGCTTTATCAGCCTTACTGTCTTCACTCCATTTGTCATTTATATGTAAGCTGATTTTTGGAAATATTATTGGAACACACATAGAGTAGAAATGAAGCTACATCATATGCACATGTTTTGGAAAAGATGTCACTGACATAATAAACTTCTGCTAGAAGTGATCATTGAGTTGGTTTTTCTTTTAATAAATAAATCATTTTGACAGCTCTTTGTCACTTTTCTGTAACTTAAAATTTCTTCATGAAACAAAAGATGTCAGTTGTGTAGTTTTGATTTGTTTATTTAGTGTACTCACTTCCATAGCATTTGTGGAAATACAAAGCAGGCTTGACTGATTATAGCAGTTGCCAGAATGGCAGATTTCTTTTTCTTTCCCTCTCAGAAGTATTTGCCCTTACTGATTTTTTGTGAGTCTTAAGGCTTGTAGTGTTATGGTTCAGGTTTCCTGAGTCGTTTTGAACTATGAAATGAGATAATTCTTAATTTAGATTTAGGTTTTGACCTGTCAGTGTCACAAAGTTCAAGAAACATGATTTTGTTTGGAATTATTTTATCTTACTACATGATATAATTGGTGTAAAATATTCAGGTAAATATTTATTTGAGAGCAGATTGAGCTTAATTTAATCTCTTAAAAACTGCAGATGTATTTTACTTGGTTAAAATTGTGACAGCATCTGGCAGTCATTTTAGCAGGTGTTTGTATGAGGATATTAATATTACACATTCTTCCAAATTTGTTTATTGACTTTTATACTTCTATCATCAACAAGTGTGATTATAATGCTTTTTAGGTATATGTTCAGCTGATCCTATTACACTTCAAAATAAGGTTTTTTAAAATATTTGGGAGCCACTGAAGTTCTGTGTTTTAAAATAGATTTTTCTGCTTTAAGGCAGGTGTATAAGTTGTTTTTAGGGAAGGATTTTCAAAATAGAGCTCTTGGAGTTCTAAGAGTCTGCTTGCTCAGGGAAGGGTAACATACAGTGTTGAGGAAATACTACTTTGTGAGCAGCATTTCTCTGAAGGCTCCTCTTATAGCTGGTTTAGTCTCTTCAGAGCTTGCAGGCTAAAAACAAGCACTGAGGCCACCGCTGTGAGGGATCACTCAAGATCTTCATGTTTCCTGGTAGCGTTTCAGTTGGCAGTACACAGGCTGCCTTTGGAAAAACATGATCAGTTGTTCCTGAAGTGTCAGAAATCATCTATGCAGAAGCCCCTCAGAAATGTGGCAGAAACTGCTGGTGAGAAAGACATCATCCTGCTCACCTGGCTGTGGTTATCCGTCCATAACCACGTCACCTGTGCCGGTGACATCTTGGCCTGTTAGCAGGTTGGTGGCAGGGCCAGGCCAGAGGGTTGTGGTTCCTGAAGCACTCTCGTCCCTGTGAGCTGCTCTCACAGTAGGTGAACCTCTGTCACGATACATTCTGTGTGTGTGGCCATGTGGGCTGGTGCCCCAAGGCTGGCTCTGCTCAGCAGTGACGGGCACCTTTGGCACGTGTGCCCTGGGCACCTTCTGCTTCCCACAATCCTGTGTGGATTCTTCCTTTCCCCAGGTACCCTTCCCTCATCTTCCTTGTTCGAATGGAAAAAGAAAGATTTTAATTCTTCTGATACCTGCTGTGAATGTAAATGAGTGTGTGCATATCCCTTAATGTCATCTGTGCTAGGAAAGTGGTTTTGGAGCGGGATTCTTGCCACCCTCCTAAAAACACTACAAGAAAATGAATACATTTCCCTTCTGTTTAGCTAGTCCTTCAGTGTTTCAGCTAAGCTGACCTTTACTTCCATTTTCCCCTACAGGCTTCTGCCTTTCCAGCAGTAGTAATATGTTTTGTCCTTTGTGGCCTCCATGGGTTTAGTTCTGAAGACCTGACTGAAGTTTATCTGTGCCCTTTTCATCACCTATTGAGGGATCAAAATTCTGTGCTTTGATTTTTATTTTTCTTTTTTTTCCTGTTATCTTTACTTATGATGCTTTTGTTGTGTCTCGTGTGACAGTTTTGAACTATTGTACCGACCATCCAGAACAGAGGGAAAAACCCAGCTGTTCTGACAGTCATCTTGTGTCTTTAATGCAAAACAGGGGAGCAGTGGGGGCTTTGAGACAGACAGCGCTCAAAGTCCCTGGGCAGCTTCTAGGGGATATTAGCAACAGAAATCATAATTACTGTATCAAACCTAAAATAGAAGGAAGGGCTGCAAAGCAGATCTGTGTGGCAGTGTTTGAGTACATTTGGGTGTTTTGCAGTGAGAGCCTTGGGACTGGTGGTGGTGCCTGAATTCTTCCTGGCAGGGCCTGCTTCACACCCACTGCTTTTCTCTGCTCTGGTGTGCCAGGGACAGCATCTGTCTTCTGCCTGCTGGTACCTTGTTAAATTGATAGGGTGTTTTTGATCAGGGATGAAAAGAAACAGGTAAACCCTGGCAACTGAATCACGAGCGTGGAGTGGATCTGCTCTGTGGTCAGTAACCTCCCACAGGCACGCGGTGCCAAGACACTCCTTGCTGCAAAAGGGGTGGTGGTTCTTCCCAGCCCTGTGTCCCTGTCCCACTCATGGCTGTGCTGTTCTGGCCAGGGCTGATCAGAGGTCCTTGTTGCGGGTCGGTTTCCAGGTGGACTGATGAGCTGGTGAAGCTCTCCGAGATTGCTTTGAGCTGCCTGTGCGAAGCTGCACATGGAACACCAGCCAACTTCATCCTTCCGCCAGTTTCTGTCCTCTGTTAGATGTCCTCGCAGTGTTGTGATCTCTTATGGTACATGGCAAGGTTCCAATTTATAAATATCTGCTAAGGAATGGGAAAAAATGAGATCAGAAGAGAGCAGGAGGACACTGAAATAGTGGTTTTGGTTTTTTTTTTTTTTCCAGAATTTTGTTGGTTATGATGGTATGCGTAATACAGTTTTGTAATTAATGTCAAAATAAACCTAAACCCCTTAGGAAAAAAATGAGATTAAGATTTTGAAATGTAAGGGAGTCTCTTTAGAGTTGCATTTCTTAGTGTTCTAAACAAACTAGTTTGATAATAGAAGGGTAGGGGAGTTTTATTGTGAGATGATGGGATTTTTTTGTGGCCTTTTTTTGTCTTTTTTACATCAGTCTCCCCTCAACCTAATATACTTAGGAAAACTGCTTGGCCCTATGGCATTACTTCCCTGGCAATCACTTCCATGTCACATTTTCCCCAGTTTAAGGATGAAAAAGCAATTAAAATGAAAAGGAAATCCAAAGTTCTTTTCTCACAGTTAAGCATCTGCAGAAAGTATACCTTTTACTTGAGTTGGCTTAAATTTATTTTCTTGATGCTCTTTGTTCTGGCCTTTTTAAAATTCTTGTAACTTTATAATGTAATGTAATGCTAGTTATAGGGCATGCAGTGATAAGTAATTATTCCTTGCTTGTTTCAAGTATGTTCCATAAATACATGAACTGGAAAAATTGAAAGTAGTGAATTAAAAACTTTAAAATTATTCTCATCACACTTTCTGCCTTTTTTTTTTTAAGGGCAGAAAAAAATATGCTCTTAGTTTTCTAAGTATAATTTAGATGAAGAGAGTGTATTTGAAGCTACCTCTATTTTACAGAAGGTTCTGTATGCTGTCCTGGGCTATTCTTGAAATGTTTGAGGAAAATTCTGCGTTGAGTTTTGTAATAAATGCCATGTTTGCTAAAGGGTTTCTCGATAACATCTAGTTAATAATTGAAACTCTAGTGTTCCTTTTTCTGCTGATACTGTTGGGTGAAAAATCAGAAATAACAAAGTGATGGAATTAATGTAGTGAATTAAATGCTTGCAGAGAAACCAAAAGCCTAGGGTTTTGGTTGTTCAGGGTTTTTTTAAGCAGCTTTTGGTGTAGCTCATGTATACATATGGAGAACATACGTTATTTCGTGTGTACATTCTCACGTAGTTTCATGTATATTCCGTTTTTTTTTTCTTTGTGTGTGTATACTAGGAGTTCTCAGTTCTCCAGCACTTCCTCCCCACCCTTCTGACGTTGTACTTTTGTGAAAATTTCTGATGCATTTTCCTGGTATAGAACAAGACCAAAATTAAAATTATCAAGTTTCTTTTTTTGTTTACAGATGATGATGTACCTGCAGATATGGTTGCAGAAGAATCAGGTCCTGGTGCACAAAATAGTCCATACCAACTTCGCAGAAAAACTCTTTTACCTAAAAGAACAGCTTGCCCTACAAAGAGCAGTATGGAGGTAACTTCTTTGTTTCAAATTGTAAAGGAAATCTTACTGATTTGAGAATATGAAACTAAAATGCTATTTTTTGTAAGTTACCTGGTGACTGAACTAGTTCTTGCTTATTTCACTAAAGGGTGCCTCTACTTCAGCTACTGAAAACTTTGGCCACCGAGCAAAACGTGCTAGAGTATCTGGAAAATCCCAGGATTTATCAGGTAATAACTTTTGTACAAAAAAGGGGGTGAGGGAGAAGAACATTTTGATTTCACATGCACCCCCACACAATCACCCCCGAGCTTACCTTTCCTGTGTGTTCTCCAGCTGAGAAACAGTAGTGACAAACTACAAGCTTGCTCTGAACTTCAAATTTAGAAGCATGGATTTTAATCAGAATTTTTAGAATCTGGTTCTTTAGTCTGCTTTACTGCAGGCATGGTTTTTTTTTATTCTCACAGTGCTGTGTAGTTGTATCTAAGCTACTGTTAGGAGCAGTAAGGCTGCAGTGGTGCCTTATTTACCATTTCTCATATTGATATTTCAGTGTATTGTTTAGAGGTAGTTTTGGTATGTCGTTATTGAAGAGATTTTGTGTGTTTGTAAATAAAATTATGCATATACCTGTGCATATATAAATGTGCATTTATATTTGCACACAGCTACTGTGTATGTAATTGTATCATAAGCATGTGCATGCAGTACATGTGTGTATAATCATGTTGTGTGTGTATTTTGCATGCATATCATAGTGCACATCATAGATACACACAGGCACACGTACCCTACTTGGTCTTTTTTCTATGTAGTTTCTCAGTCTTTCTGCTTCTATTCCTTTTTGTCTCCTGACACGCTTCCAGGAGATCTGCTGTCACTTTTCCATGGAAAATCAACACCAACACTTCCCAGCTCCCATTGATGTGGCTTCTGCTTTTGCTTCTTAGTTTTTCAGTCCATGTCTCCCTTAATATTGTGAATTAAAACTGAGAAGCTGGCTCAAGGCTTTGGTCTATTTTCATTGCCTCTGAGGTCTGCTCTTTCTGGCTTCTCACCTTTTCCATGGTGTAGATTTTATCTTTCAAGCTCTGTCTCTTTCCCCAGCTATTTTGTTCTTTCTCTCTTTGATTAACTTAATTTTGGCAGCTGTTTAAGAATCATTTAACCTCAGATTTATATCCTTGAAATAGCCAGAACCAATTGGACATCAGCCTGTGTCATTCTGCTTCGATTCATTTGCTATCTGAAGTGTTGTGCAAAGTCATCTTATCACAGACTCTGTTTCTCTTGCCAGTTCTTAGGGTTTTTTCCATGTCATTAATTTCTTGCTGCATTTTTCATTGTGCTTTTACTTGCCTCCTTGCTTTAGTGAAGGGTGTGTAGCTTTACTCAAGTCCTGTGGTACAATTTACAACATGAATGACACTTGATTTCCAAAGGAATTTTCCATGCTTTTGCTGTGCATTCCCTTTGTTACATTCTTGAGTTCATGTGGGGAAAGTACAGGGATTGTGGAGGCTTGTCCAGCATGGAATTAACAGAGGAATGGTAAATAATGATTTTACAATTGTACTCTTTAAGATTGTATTCAAACCAGTCACAATCTGAGAAGGGAGTGTCCTCCTCAACCCATTTTTTGTTAATATCTTTCCCAGTATGGGTGATGGGTTTTTTATTTCCCCTCTTGAGTTTCTGGGAGTGTTCATTGTGATGAGAGATGTATTTTAACACACAATGCCCTCCCACCCTGTGTTTTGTTGACATAGGTAATGATAGCTGTTGGAACTGAATTGTAAGCATGAGATTTTCTGGATTGTCATCAGTGGAGATTTTGTATTGTCATCTGGGATGTACAGTTGTTTTATTTTAAAACTGTAGATAAAATGAAGGCATGGGACTAGAAATACAGGGAAATGTCTTGGTGGAAAACCATTCCTTGTTGTATGGACTCTGAGTTGAGGAAAATTTCATGGAGTTGAAAGAGAAATACCAGTCAATTGGAGTTTCCAGCTGGAGTGGAGCCAGTATTGGAAAACAGAAGACTATTCCTTATTTTAATACTCATTTCATACTTAGTTTTGCTGGGAGTGTTGCTATTTTAAATTTCTCTTTTAACTGAATACGGGTTTGCAGTACATATGAGACTGTAGGTTACCGGATCACTCATTGATTTGTACATCAGGAATATGCGTAACTCAGAGTTTACAGAACTTACTGACTTTTAAATTTATTTTTGCCTTTTCCTGTTGATAGTTATTTTCCCAAGAACAATACATGCCATGTTTCTGACAGATTTCTGCTTCTTAACAAGAAAAGATTTTTTTACTGAATACCTCCTTATGTAGTTAAACCTGTTTGTCTCCGTTTTCTCCATGAAAATGGACTAAAAAGGTATCCATATAAGACCTAATTTACAATTTGGGATTCTTGGGGCAGTGTTCTTGTTCTTGGTACAAGAAGGGAATTCACTTTCAGGCAGCTTTCCCTGCCCTTTGTCTTGGTATTACTCTGCTGGTTCCTATCTACTAAATGATCAAAACTGAAACTGAATTACCTTCACGCATATCCTGTGGAAACAGAATGACATAACCAGATGTGTTTCTGATTTTCAGTTGTGCAGTTCATTAATGCTTACTAAATCATAAATAGTTCAACTATCAACTTATGTTAGAGCAAAGATAAGATAGGTGGTGACCTCTTACACTTTGGTTTTTGTTTTTATTCTTGTCTGGTTTGGACACTTATTTGGAAAACTGGGGTGGGTTTTTTTGTTTTTTTTTTTAATGAATATGCATTTTGTACTTCACTTTGTCAAAAGGCGTAAAACTGTCAGGAATTGGAGCACATTAATGTTTCTGATTTGGGGGCCAGACAAGCCTTTAAAATGGTTACGGCTTTTTTTTGTAGACTGAGAGGAAGAACACATCTATTGCATCCTTGCTTTGACACATCACTGAAAGATACCCAAGATGTGAGGCGTGGATTTATAGAACAAAAACATGTAGTTCTCTCTTGGATGCCGAGGAAATTTAAGTCTTAACATTAAGAAGCAAATCAGCTTTTTCAAGTAATACTGGAGAATTTCACCTAGTAATCACTATATCAGTGATTTGAGTAGAGAAATCTTAAATCAACCCCTGCTTAATTGAGCAGAAGGGCAATTTAAGTTAAATTGCTCACTTCTGCAGGATTTTGGATAAAGCTGAGTGAGGATAACAAACACCTGTAAAATCATCTTCATTTTGAAATCAGTGCCTAAGTTTCCAAGTAAATACAGCTTGAAAATTGCAGGGGTTGAGGGGGTTTATTGAGACTTTTAAAATAGTTCTTTTTATTTCAGGAAATATTTTGATGCTTTCAAAGTTGGTCCTTGTCCCTTGCAGCAAGGAAACACATCTAGATTTCAATTTTCGTTTTGAGATAAGGCTGAGGGAGGAAAACAGTAGTATGAACTTTGGAGCAGTGGGAAACACTACACTAGTGAACTTCCCCCTTCGATAAAAAATTATTCCAAGTCCTAACATATATAAACTTACAGGAAGAAAAAGCTCTGCAGGTTTTTTATGGAAGTAACTGATTGTCTTGGGAAGAAGATCAAATTATATGCCTCAGGGATTTGTATGTTAAAAGGAGAAGACAGGTCATGGAAGACTTGGGAGGATTTACTGCCTTGCATTCAACAATATCACATTTCAGCTTTCAATAAGACAGTAGAAGACTATCTCAACATCTAACTGGAAAGCTACCAGAAAAAGATAATTCAGAAGCAATGTCCGAATGTTCATTCCTGAATCCTTTCTTTTGCCCCATGCTAATATTTCTGCAGCTTGCGGTGAACTGCAAGGGTCTGTGTAGGTTTTTGTTGAAGTGCTGTGTACCTGCAGTTTATGACTGTAAGCTGTGATACTGCTGTGAGCAGCTGTCAACTGCATAAATGCCCTTCTGGCATCTTAGGGGAAATCAGTGTTTGGGAATCACTAAGGGAACGCTCATACAATGATGCAACAAGGAATGAGTTCAGGGAAAGGCACTACAAACTCAGTAATATTTCAGAATTTCTATTACCTGGTCTGCCAGGAGACTGTAAGCAGGACACCCTCAAAAAAACAGCTCTAATTGGTTCTCTCATACTACACAGGTTCTGGTGATGTGGTCTACAGACCACAGTTTAACCTCTTCATAAAGCCACAGTTCTGGTCCTTCTAGTTCCTGCCTTTTCTCTCTTATAGCTGGAAATAATGTATTTATTTGTGTTGCTTTTCCCAGGGAAGTCCTGGGGTGCTTTTTTTCTTTTACCTTTTCTTTTTCTGAATGTTATTCCCTCACATTTAGTAAGTCACCTTTCTTCACCTTACTGCAGTAGTCTTGCTGTAGTAGCCAGAATCCCAGTCCTGTAGATCCTTAGGTTCAGATGTTCTAGGAGAAAATAAATGCCAGAAGCATTACATGGATGTAATTGTGCTATGAATTTAGCAGGTGGGAGCTTGTAATCTCTTGCATACAAATCCTCTAAACTTTGGCAGCTGTTCTGTATGGCTCTGCCTTTAGGCTCATAGAGAGGATCCTAAAGGCATTGACTGAACAAGTGATCTGTGGAAGCACAGCTCATGTGCTTTGAGGATACCTGCCACAGAAGGACCTTGGGAGAACACAAACTGCAGATGGGAGGAACTGTTACATGTGGAGTGCCTGTGTGTGCAAGAGCAGCAGTTTAACAAAGTGCAGTCTTGTCTCCACACAGTGGCATGGGAATGCCACTTTCTTCAACCTCTCTGCAGAAATACATCTGGCAAGACTAACACTACTTCTGGTTTGGATTTTTCATTTAAGAAAAGGCATAAATAGGAGTAAGTGGAAGGAGGAGACTTCGGAATTATTGCTGGGTATTGGCTTCCCGGATCCCAGATGTCCTCTTTCCCTAATGTGTTCATTGTAGGAGAACAAGGAAGTTTTACAAGTAGTTTTTCCAGACAGTGGCTATTTCTGAATAAATTCTTTTGTGTTTGAAAGCATTTGCAGAGATTTTGGCTTTGGGGCTGCATTATTATTATCATATGGATAATGTGGGTTAATTGAACCACAATGAAGCTAATAGCAGTGAGAAGCCAGTATATCTGGAACATGCACAGTAGCCTACTTAACATTTGCAGTCATATGCAGAATGATTCCTCCAATAGAAAAGGTGAACTAAAATGTTTGGAAAGAGGACTTGAAGTCTGTAACTTGTGTTAGAGTTTTTGCCTTTAGATTGAGAAGGAACATGCTTTAAAAAAAAAAAGGGCTTCTTTGAGATAATTGGTGTTTTAAATGGGAGTCTTTCAAATGACAAGTTGGTAATCTATTTCACTTAGAATTTGAGCAGGTTAAATACATCAATAATCTTATATTGATTACTGTTTAATAGCAGCACCTGCAGAACAGTATCTTCAGGAGAAGTTGCCAGATGAAGTGGTTCTAAAGATCTTCTCCTACCTGCTGGAGCAGGATCTCTGTAGAGCAGCTTGTGTGTGTAAACGCTTCAGTGAACTGGCTAATGATCCAATTTTGTGGTAAGTGAAAAGCTATTCCTCATTTATCTTCAGAAATACTAGATGTGCTGCTCAAGATGCCAGTACAATAGAAAAATTGAAATGTTGGTTACAATTACTTGAATTAAAACCAATTGTATTTTAATATGTCTGGTTTAATTAAGCATTATTTGTTACTTATGAAAGTCTGATTATACATATTAAACGGTAAAACTTGATTCTCTAGTAGTATAGATACTAGTTAAACAATGTCTGTTTTTAAAAAATATCAATTCTGTGAGTAGCCATTCCTTCTTCCCTCTTTAACTCTTTGCAGGCTGCTGTGGGGATTGTGTTACTTGATGCAAAAGAAACAACGTTTCTGGATGTTATGTGCAAGCTAGTGTTACTTACATGGGAGTTTTTTGTTTGGTTTGGTTTTTGTTTGCTGTGTTTAGTGGTTGGATGCTTGGGCTGTTTTCCCTCATTTGAATCTCCCCTACTCCTGGGTTATTGAGAGTTTGAATAAAAGAGATCTACATTGGTAATTTTTTTTATAGGGGAAAAATAACATGTTTATTAGGCTGCTCTTTTAAAAATAAAGATTAAGACTAAAAGAAAAAAAATAAAATAACATCACAAAAATGCCCCCTTTTTTCTGTCCTAAAGATAGCTTTGGGAATGTCTTGTCAGATGAATTACAACTTCTGAGATTCAGTGGCATCCTATAAGTCTGGGCTTAGTATCAGCAGGCTCAGACACTGCAATTACTTGCATTCTGGCACTAATCAAAAGAATCCAATGCTGTGTGCCATTTTGTTCTTTTTAAACCACTGTAATTTGTTCACTGATGAACTCTTTTTGGAATACAGTGCCTCATTTGTTTTCTGTGAATGCATTTTTCAGTCTTTTTTTGGCAAGGTGAGGAAGAGGTAGTGGCACACTTGGTCTTAAGTTTGTTATTCTTGTGCTAGTAACTTTTGTAAGTGTTAAAGCCGTGCTGTAGTTCATATACAATTAGGCTCTGATTTCACGAATACTGTAACTACTTGAATTTCTTCATGAAAATTGCACGTCGAGAACTCTTTCACTTGCATCATGAAACACAGGAAATTTTTGTCAGAAAAGCAAAAAAGTCGGTACCAAAGAGAAACATTATTTTGGAGGTGTTTAAATGGTAGGTACTGATCCTGGTAAAATTCGCTGCCAGACTGGCAAATCCTGTTGGAAAAAAACAGGTTTTAACTTTTGCCATTACATTAAAACGGAAGAGTAATCAGAAACGCATTAATTTTCTCTTCTGCTTGACACTTCTGCTCAGGAAAAGGTTGTATATGGAAGTATTTGAGTACACTCGTCCAATGATGCATCCTGAACCTGGTAAATTTTATCAGATTAATCCAGAAGAATATGAACATCCAAATCCCTGGAAAGAAAGCTTCCAGCAACTGGTAACAATAGTATTTATTTACATTCAAATTTACAGATGCTTATAAAAGTAAAAACCCCAACTTCTGAAATGGGACTGACGATAGTGATTAACTTGGGTTTAGAATTTAAATAAGGTGATGTGATTGGGGAGGTGGGGAGGGATCCTTGTGGTGTTATGCAGTAGGGGGAAATGCAAAGTTATTTCCTGTTGTGAGGCACACTTTAGGGAGACACAGCATGATAAAGTGCTTGAGCATCCAGCTCCTCTGTTTTGGATTTTCTTTGTGTTTTGCATCATTGAAATTCCATGGAAAAGATTGTCATGGTTTATGGCTCACAAATAAACTGCAAATACATTGTTGTTGTCATGTATTACTAAACCAGTGTTTGTGCTGGTTATCAGATTTGTGTGCATCTTCCTCTAGTAAACCAAATAGTATGTTGGTAATATCACTTGAGCTTAAATTGTGATTGGAGCCAAACGAGTTATCCAAAGTTTCAGAGGTATTACAGGAATGGCTGGGTGCGATATTTGTAAAATGTAAGTAAGAGACATAAATATCAGGAGTGAGTGTATCATACAATGCTGTGTGTAATTGGTTAATGAAATTCAGCTCGTTGAAGTCAAATGCTTGACTTGGCTTCTTTTCCTATTCAATTGCAAGTGAAGGTATAGGGTTCTCTTTTCCTCACCATATAAATGCAGTTTGTTCTGTGGAGAATCAAGATACAGAAGTAAAAAAAGCTGTGGTGAAGTGCATGAGGTGTTTGAAGCTTTTCAGCCAGTTTCAAGGTTCCTGGCTGCATAAGTAAGTTGACCTCCTGGTTTAGTTGGTCACTCCCTTAGGCTCAGACCATTTTTGTTATTGCCATTTTGAATCTTGTGCCTAATAATGGGAGATCAGTATACCATCCTTACTTCTTGTAACAAACTGATATTGGCAAATGGCTTGTTAATTAGTGGATTAGTAGCTCTCTTGTCTGTGCGTTCAGACCCACCTGTCTGCAAGCTTATTACAAAGTCTTTTCCTTGTTTCAGTACAAAGGAGCACATGTAAAGCCAGGTTTTGCTGAACACTTCTACAGTAATCCTGCAAGATACAAAGGAAGAGAAAATATGCTGGTATGTTTCTAAAGAAGTTCTTAAGAATATTTATATATGTGTATTTACATGGAAATGGTCATTTCTCTAAACTTGTCCCTTTTCTTCTAGTATTATGATACCATTGAGGATGCTCTTGGTGGAGTTCAAGAAGCTCATTTTGATGGACTTATCTTTGTTCACTCTGGTATATATACTGATGAATGGATATATATAGAATCTCCAATCACCATGATCGGTGCAGGTACATTGAGAGCATTCTTGTCTCAAACATATGTTAATTACTACATTAATTACAAAGATACTCTAATGTATTAAATATAATTTCTTTATCAGTCTAGTAAACATGTATTTTTTGTACAAGTGTCACTAACTAAAAAGTAGCTGATGTTTCAGACTGAAGTACCATTGTCTACTTGTTAGTTCTTGGAATAACTTACCTTTTTATTTCACTGGGAGAAAAATCCCCTGAATTTTTCCGAAAGTATATTCAGTTGTATGACTACAGCTGAAATTTTCAGGTGGTTCTTACGAAATTTGTACATATATCTATATCTGTCTATATGTATATCTGTATACCATCTCCAGAGTAGAAACCAGCAGTGGGAGCAAGGCCAAATTAGTATCTGTCCCATTTTCTTCATCATCGTAATTCCATCTTGAGGAAGGAAATGAGAGCATCCAACAGAAAGATTTGGAAAGGTTTATAAGGTTGATACACGATAATACACCTGGCTGCAAGTTGCAGTACTTGTGGAGCTGTTTGCTTTTCCTGTCATTACTGTGAACATGCTAATTGCTAGTATGATAACCAGTAGAAGTTTAGACTGTATTAATGTCTGGTGGAGATCTTTGTTAAGGGATCTAGGACCTCTTGCTCCTTTGCTGACCAAGAAGTGAATTGTCTGCTCTTTGCTTTTTCTGAGATTCTGTCTGTGTTGGCTTGGTTGGTTTTCTGAGTTACGGGGGTTTTTTGAGGAGGTGGTGGATGTGGGATTGGCAGTTTGTTTGTTAGGTTAGGGTTTTTTTGGTTGTTTTGGTGGGCATGTTTTGTGTGTGTGTGTGTTGTTTTTAATTTGTTTTGAAAAGTCCCTCTTTTCAGGTGTTTATCTGTTCCCCATACCAACTGTTTTGTTCTTGAGTGAGCCTGTTCTGGCACTTGTTGCCTGGGTTTTGCAGCTTGACAGTGAGAATGGTTTTGAGCAATGCAGTCAGATTGTTGCAGTATTACTCCTAAAACTTGTCCCCCCAGATCCACAAGATGTGGCTGTGTTAGTATGTTAGTTTGTCAGTTCATGACTATGTATCTGAGGCCAACATTCTGAACATCCCTACTTACAGTGCTTTGGTTTGTTTTGTGGAGAGCTTTTGGAGCACAAACTGGATTCCTTTTGGATGAGACTAATTTAAGAGATGTGTTCCTGGAATACTCTTACTGCACTCTAGTAGCCAGTGTACACTCAGTCAGAGGGACTGGGATAGGACTAGTCCAAAGTCAGTCTCTTCTACCCTCCCTGTCCTGCAGTGTGGGTGGTGTGGGTGTCTGATCCTCAGCACTCTTTCACTCTGTAGTACCACTCCTGTTAGGCTGCAGTGCTTGCTAATGGAGACGTGGCCATAGACAAATAACAGCATACTCTTGGCTTCTGTTTCAGATAGGGGATGACAGTAATAGATGCCAGTACAAACAGGGCAGGTCATATTCATGAAGTGTTTAAAATCCAGAAGAAACTGAATCAGCACTGTCCTAAGATACAGAACTTCACAGTTACTTCATGACACTTGAAACAACATCTTTGATATCTGGTTAAGTTTGTGCATGTTCTCTGGCTCTTTTTAAGTTTTGAAAGGCACTCTGCTTTCCCTTCTACTGGAATTAACCTCAGTTATTCAGAAAAACAGTTATCTTGACTACAGTCTCATAAAAGCCAGGGATCTGTGTTGCGTATTTTTGTAACAGAATAGCTGTCTTGGGAAACAAAGCCTCCAAGAGGAATCCAGAAATGCTGGATGTATTTATATTTCAGTTTTTGGCACTGCTGCCTTCAGTTCCTCAGACTTTCTCCACTGTATGGTGAGTGACATTGTAGAGAGAGTCAATTTTCATTTGTCTGGAAAAGAAAACAAATTAAAGTGAACCACTAAGCCTTGGAGAACTACCTCTTCTCTGTTCAGTCTGGCATGCTTTTCAGAATGGTAGGATTAAAACAGCACCAAATCTCTCTGCAGTTCTACTCAAATTTCTTTAATAGTTTATTCTTTTGACTTCTGAAGGAGCACAACATTATTGGAAAGGCAGCTTAACATACCTTGAGCTCGCAGGGAGCTTCTGCTTTCACACATAAGCAAAATGGTATTACAGACTAATGCCTGGTATTCTAGGTCTGTTGTTCTGTTTAATTTTGGGGTTATTTATTTCTTCCCTTAAATCCAGTTGAAGGAATTGGTTCAGAAGGAAGCCTTTGCAGGTATTCTTAGTACTGTGACTTATCTGAACTGTCAAGTAAGAGGCAAGAATAGCGGTCCTGTAAGAAAATTGTTGTGTCTTGTTCAGTGGACAGAAATACCTATGAATTTCTTAAAAGAATTCTATTTTCCAGAGTTGGGGAGGGGAGGGACAGGAGTGTGTGTTCATTGCAGGAATATCCGTGGAGTGCTCGTCTCACTCAAGACACAAAGTCTCTCAGTGAATTTCAACAGTTATACAGACATGTGTGCCAATCTGAGACTCTTTACTAAATGTGTGTGGTTTTCTGTGTTGTAGGAGCTAAAACTTTTTTTTTTTTGTCCCTTTTATTTTTATTTGACTTAAATAACGTGTAAGTAAGTGAAAGGGGATTATCAAAGGATTTTTTTTCAATCAGAAAAATTAGTAAAACCAGTAAGAATTATTATTGTAATTTTAAGGGTGAAAAAATATAAAATGGCAAGACTACCATAATTGGAACACAAGTCTCTTAGACTTCAGCAAACATACTTCTTGGGAACTGTGTTTAGCTTGGGAACAAAATTAGTGGCCCTTTTCTTCCTCTTCTGATTCTTACACTGGCTTCTTTTTTCTGTAGTGGTCCAAGCCAAAAGCTGAAACAGAGATACTTCTCTGAATAATGATTTTGCAAAGATTCAGTAGGATGTTGCAGAGAATTTCATTGGTGCATTTAGAATGAAACTAATGCTTTAAGGAAGTCCTCAGTTTTTTCCTAGGGGGAATCTAAGTGCAGTGGTCTTACTAACTGGCATGTTCCATGATGGGACCTCCCGAACTCAGCGACCTACAAAGTAACTCTTCTGCTGAGAGGAAGGAGATGTCTATACAGAACGTGATCCAAATGCATTCCAAACACCTACAAGCACAGTTCCACAGATCTCTGTTCAATGGTGTTTCAGAGCATCTAGTGTACAGTACAATTCTTCTGTGCCTACCCTAAGAGAGACCACCATTCTGATATTGATTTATGGCTCTTACATCCTGTTAGGGGCTCTATTTTCTGATTTTGGTTCACCTGTAATACTGTGGTACTGTTATTTTTCATAGGCTGCAATACACTAATGTGTTTATGCCAGTGCATTTGCAGCATGGTGAACATATAGAAATGTTATCAAAACACAGAAGGGTGTTTTGTAGGATGACAGAACTTCTCATCAAAGCATCTTTCAGTTGTTATCTAGTACTAAGTGAATAATGGTATGAAGACGAGCTAGACTACCTTAAAATATTTGCAGCTCTGCAGTAATGAAAGTGGAGATCAGACTTTTAGATAGTGAGAACAAGCTGGATAATAATAAAAATGTTGCTCCATTCTGACTGACACTTTTCTGCCAGAGTGATAAAGAACGGGGCATAACACTTGTCTGTTCTAGTGTCAACAGACAACAGAAAAGAATCTGCTCATGAGAAATCCTGTGAGTAGGATCTTCAATAAAATACAGAATTTAGGGCAAATACCTGGTCATGTTTGTGTGTCTTGTGTGGGGAATGGTTTGAAATTGCTATTAGAGAAATTATCTCCTATAGTATGTTAAACTTCCACCTTTATATTTTGTGTGTTGAGGAAGGCTGCTTCTAGCTTGCATATTTAATGTAGGTTTGAATCGGACAAACGATCTTGCTTGTGAATGAGTGTCATTGAATTTATTCCAGTGCAAGGTTGTTGCTAACTCGTGCTCCCTCTGCTGGCTCTTGCCATCCCAATGTAAACATCACCTGCCTTTCGATTAAGGATAAAGAATAGAGCAAGAGCCTCTCTGGTAACACAGGAAATTAAATGGCACATTATGGCAACTTGCAAATGAACCACTTTGAAGCTTTCTGTACATACTTGCAGTAGTATAGGTCAATCTAATTCGATAAGATTTTTTTCCCCTGACTAATTCTGAAGATAAAAATTCAAAACTGTGAATCCTACATTTGAGAAGTGTGAGGAGGTCACTTGTAGGTCATGAGCAGATTACTGAATAGCGGTTTGAATTAATGATGGGGAATGTATGACTTTTAGCTTTAATAAAAGGGTTTAGAATACTAAAATAAGTTGTGCTTGGAACAGACCTAAAGTGCCTCTAGCCTGGTATCTGAGTTTAAACTGTTAATTCAGTTTCTCATGACTAGTGGTCAAAAACTAACTATGTGTAGGAAGGTTGTTCTTGTGGCACTACATAGTACGTTAGTGCCAGACTGTCTTAGTGAAAGACTAGTTTCTTCATTGTCTTTGAGACTTTGTTTTTAAGATTCTTCTGAAACAAAGACTATTTATGTGTCCACAACAGTGTTAATTTTCCTTTGTTGCTTTGAACAGAATTCTGCAAGTCTTTTGAGATTTTCTTCTTTCTTTTTAGTGGCATAAACTTAAGACTTACTACTTGTTTTCTTTACAGCACCTGGAAAAGTAGCAGACAAAGTTATAATAGAAAACACTAGAGATTCCACCTTCGTTTTTATGGAGGGTTCTGAAGATGCCTATGTTGGATATATGACAATCAGGGTAAGAATATCAAACTTCAGCAGATTTTTAAAAAAATTTTAATGCCTGAGCAATTAAATACAACGTTTTTGTGTTTTCTTCCTTTTTCAGTTCAACCCTGATGACAAATCTGCTCAGCACCACAATGCACACCACTGCTTAGAGATTACCGTGAACTGCAGTCCAATTATAGATCACTGTATTATTCGAAGTACTTGTACAGGTTAGTGGGGTTTTATTATTTGGAGAAACACACAATTTGAATATGATTGCTCTTGGCATATTTCACTTCCTGATGCAGGTGTTAAACACAGGTCTGCAAACCATACTTGCCTTGAAATGACACTATTACAGTGGTTTCTTTGTGTACAAGACCTTTGTGATAAGGTATACTTGGTCTTCTGTTTGAATCTCTGGGCAGTTGGTTTAAAACCCTAAAAAGTGACAGTTTATGTGAACTTGGTTGTGGTATTTTTAGTTGTAGCTGGCAGGAGGGGCTTTTGAAGGGGGTACACATGGGACTTGTATGTGATGTTTGCTGCCGGGATTGATGTCATTAAACAGTCACACAGTGTAACTGCTGAGCTTGATTCACTTTCCTCTCAAGAGAAGTGATTGCACATAGAGTATGAGTACCTCGCTGTACAGGCACAGCTGTTGAAAGACAGACTCATTTCACCATCAGAGGCAATGAGGAGTTCATACTGCCTGATTTGGGATATGTTGGTAGTTTAGGTTCAGGAAAGAACGGGTCAGAGTCTGTGGAAATGAGAAGCTGGATGGCAGTTTAGTCATTTGCAGGAAGATATGACAGTTTGTAATGACTAGACAACAAGCCATGGCAAGTTGAACATGCTTGAGCATAACCAGATGAAGTGGAGTGTCAGAAAGAAGTGGTTCAGAAGAATTAAGACACTCAGTCTTTGCATGGAAATGGTAATATGAGCTTGTATCACCAAGTTCAGCTAGTGAAAGGGAATGGATCTACAGAGCAGGCTGTGCATACAGAGATAAGAAAAAAAGATCTTCCAGCTAGATACAAAAATTACACTTTCCTGGTACAACCTGTGAAGGAGGGAATACTGCAGGGAACGATAAAGAGAGTGGTGGAAGGATTCCCTGTCTGTGCCTTCTGAAGGAAGATGGGCTCTTTCTTGGAGGTTCTAGACTATAAAACACTACACTTGGTAATGGCAGGTTTACAGTTTCCATCATCATCTGTTTTACTGGAGATAGATCAGCAAATAAATGATAAATGGAAATGGTAAAAATGGCAAAAGAGGAACAAAGAATGGTAGCTGCTCTCAGTATCTCAACACTAATGCTAAATACGGGGAAACTGAAGTATGTGAAGCAAATCTGTTATGGAACTTCCTGTATACCAATACTGGGGACCCTGACAACAAATGAGAGGAATTACATTAGTTTCTTGGACCGCATTCAGCTTGGTTATAGAAGTAGTTTGAAGAGCTGCATGGCTTCATATTGAGACGTGCTTATAGATAAGCTAGTAGGTCTTGATATTTCAGTGAAAGTAGTTTAGTATTTGGTAATTTTTTATGACCAATTTTCATGATGAAAGACGATTTCTGAGAGTTTCAGAGTTTTGCCCCCTTCAAGACTCTGGATTTTGAAAATGTTTGCTGTATTGAATTGTTGCTTCTTTTCTCCAAAGTTAAAATTTCTGACCAATTTTGGAGGCTGTGTGTAGGCTGTACTATCATCACTTACCGATTATTAAATTTTATTGACTTCTAAATCCTACCAAGCTTTGCTAGAACCTACTCAGGAAGTACTGAGTGTGTGTAAAAAGGGAGGAAGAATGGCAGTCTACCAGAAAAGGCATTTACTGTTTCCAGATCATTGACGTCTCTGAAATACGGATCCATAAGCCTTGAAAATCTGGTTCCTGGCACATGCTTGATACCCTTTCTGTAGGCCTCCTAATTGCATAAAGCATATTTCTACATTATGTCATGTGTATAAGTTTTAATGTATGAAATATGTAAAGGTGGGATCCAGGTAAGTGCAGGTGATTTAAGCTGGAGGTCTCTTGCTGCCAGTTCATCTTTGAACTAGTTTTAAATAAAGTTTAAATGGCAAGATCCTGAGTCTAGAGGTTCTGTTGCATTCATCGTGGAAGAAATATGTGTCACTTCTCACCTTGATGGATAAAAGCAGTAGTGGATAGCAGTGTGCCTTTTTATTTTAAATATTGCATGAGTGTGTGCAGTCATTATATTTTGAGTAAATAAAATAAAGCCTAAACTGTACTACATTTGCTTGGTACTCCAAAATGGACCAGTTTCTCACAGCCAATACTGAAGTTCAGTGAAGTGAGTCAGAATAAAGATTACTTTCATTTAAATAAACAAAATGTGATAGAGGTGTGCTTTTAGAACATTGCACTGGGTTCCTAAAAATCCATAGCTCCTCAGTGTCACCAAAAGAGGTAGGGGAAAAGGAAGTGAAAACAATATGAAATACAAGAAAGGAGCAGCTAATAGAAACAGGAAATTAGAAATTGAAGGAACCTGTGGGTACCTCCCCCAAAATACAAAAACTCCATCAAAATACCACCTTACCCCCCACAAGGAGCTTGATAAACAAGACCTGATAAAATATCTGTCTTTAGAAGAGGCAGTGCTTAATTTGGAGAACAAAGGGAGTTTTGGCAGTGATGCTGATCCATCATAGAATGGAAAAATTTGAATGGCAAAGTGTTGTGTAATTTTTGTTCCATATTTAATGAGAATAGGCAGGAATGACAAATGTGCTCATACCCTAGAGGGATAATGAAATATGTTCCACTCCTGACAGTAACTGTGGATGAGGTTAAACAGCTGTAAAAATAGACATTGTAAAATCATGCAGGAGTTTGAAAAGAACTGACCGAGAAATTCTCTGGATTCCTATTATCTATCAACAGTAACTTGAAACCAGGTGAGGTGCTTTATGTCCCTGGAGGAAGCAGTAGGGGGGGAGATTATGCAGGATGAAGTATAGCAAGACTACTGTCTATTGATCCTGGGTAGAACAGTGAGGTAGTAAATGCAGGGGTTTGGTCAATCAAGAATTTAAAATTTATGATTGAGTCAAATTAGTGTGTATTTACAGAAAGCTATAATGGTTGCATTACACTTAGCATTTTTGATTACTTTCTTTGACTAAAAGAAGGCAGCAGTCCCAGTATAATTACACAGATCCTTGAAAAATACTTGATTCCGGTGCATAGTGCCTTAAAATATTAGAATTCTACGGAATTACCAGAGAACACACCAAATAAGTGAAAAATAACTTTCAGGATAACTATAAATGGCTTTCTTTGTGGTTATTTCAAAGATGACTTCTTGACTTTAAGCCACTCAGTGACTTGCAGGGAAGAAATAAGATGCATATTGGTGGGACTTGCAGACAATGAGGACTTTATATTATAAAGTATTACAGATACAGTTACAGTATATTCATATTACAATCTTATAAATAACCAGGAGGATGGGTTGCTATGAGCTTTTTGGTAGTTGGGCTGTCAAACACTATTCACATTAGTCTGGACAAGTGCGGAGTTATACACAAAACTCTCTTTTGTTCCTAGTTCTAAGTGCTAAACCTCCCTCCTGGAAAACTGGGAAAGGTGTAAAGAGCCACTGTGGGTAAACAGCTAAATATGAGCCCTCATGTAGTCAAGTGGCCAGAAGAACTGATGTGATCCTTAGTTACACCTCTGGGAATACTGAGTAGAAGTAGAGAGACTGTGTTAACACCTCTGCTTAGTCCTACTTCAGAATAAAGTGCTCTTTCTTGGTGTCCATAGCAACATGTTGGAAAATTTAGAAACAGTTCAATGAAGTGTCATATAAGGTAAAGCAGAAGAATTCGGTTGTAGTGAAAAACAGGCTGACTGCACTTTGTTTCTTTATCAAGAGAAGGCTGAAGGAGAAAATTGCTTGCACTAAATGTGTGTTTGTTGGGTGTGGTATCCGTTGATGTGAAGAGACCCAGTAACTGGATGCTAAAGCTGGAGGAATTTGAATGAGAAATTAAAGTGTAAATTAAAAGGGTAACAGTCCTGTAGCCAGCTAACAAGCTTTATGCTGGTCTCTCAGTTGCTGGAAATCAGAGTAAAAATTAAATGTGTTTCTGAGAGATAATATGCTGAATTTTTGGTACTAGAATTGAAGCAGGACTTAATTCAGGGAATTAGTATAGCTTGTATTATTCATAAGGTCAGACTAGACAATCAAAATAATATCTTTAGGAATTAAAAAAAATAAGCTCTCTGTAAATGAGTCTGTGAATTATTAAAGTACAGTCTTTGTGGTACTTTGCTAGAAGGATATATGAAAACTTACTAACAGAGGAGGTGCTGGCTTGCTTATTTAGTGATGTTTAATTGCAGGGAAGATGTGTGTTACATAGACCACGTACCCTGAGATGAGATCTTACCTTTGAGAAACCACTGTGAATCTGCTTTTGATTTTTAGTGGCTGCAGAATTTCATGTTTTCATACTTCAAGGGATTCAAACAGGGAATTGAGCTGATCTGCTGAGATCCTGAGCAGTTTGAGTCCCAGTTTCCTGGAAAAGATTTATTTTCTAGGTTATGGTATGGTAGCTGAAATCATTCAAGGAGCTTTGTAACTCAACCAAGAAGAGACCTGTTGGTTTCTGATGTTTACTTTTGTACTTGAGATTGTGCACTTGTGTCCTGCTCATCTCTGCTTAGACAGTGTGTCTTTGTATGCTACAAAATTATTATTTATTTGGTCTCTTTGAAGTACTGAGTTACAAAAGTTTAAAGGGAAGTAAAACAAAGCAGTAATTAGCATAGATTTTTGTTATATTTCTGTTGTCCTTTATTGTGAATAGTCAGAGTACAGTGGGCCGAATGTAGGGAAATAAATGAGTGAGAACTTTAATAAGCATGAATTATTATATAAACCATTGTCCTGGCAGCTGTATAACCTTGGCAGGGTGATTTTAAAGCGACTCCTACCGCAGTTTTTGCATCTGCAAAATGATGACATTAGTGTTTTTCTGCCAGTGTCTTGCAATGGTTTGGCACTGGGCACGCTGAATCTTTTTTAAATATCAGTTCACACTAACTTCTCTTGTGAAAGCACTGCCAGACTATTTATAAATACACTGTGCTTTGAAGCTATGGTAACTGTTCTGTTTTCTTCCAGTTGGCTCTGCAGTATGTGTTAGTGGCCAGGGAGCTTGTCCCACTATTAAACACTGTAACATCAGCGACTGTGAAAATGTTGGACTTTATATTACAGACCATGCACAGGTAATGTTCTATATGAATTTCTTTATTTTGATAAAATGGTTTACTGTCCTTGATTCCTGTCTTAATTTACATTTTTATTTCCTAGGGAATATATGAGGACAATGAGATATCCAATAATGCGTTAGCAGGGATTTGGGTTAAAAACCATGGAAATCCCATTATCAGACGGAATCACATTCACCATGGACGTGACGTTGGCGTTTTCACTTTTGACCATGGCATGGTAACATACATGTTTTCCTTTGAAGAAAGAAATATAGCTGTTGTATAACTGAAGCCTTCAAATTTTGCCTGTCATTGAAGAATTGTTTAAAAAAACCCATCCTTTACTTATGAACAGATACTTTAAAACATGCCTACTGATGTTCTCTTGCCCTTCAGTGGGAGACTTCACTTTACAGACAATTTTACCTGAAAGAGGTTTAAGCAACCTTTTTGCAATTGATTGGCAGCCTGTTACAGTGTATTATCTTGCAGTGACAAAATACCTCTTGAAATAGGAGGCAAATGGTAGGCTTATATTTATGCTTCATTCTTTTCCCTTTCAAATGGAACAAAAAATAAGGTGCTGGAAGATTTAGAAATGAAAAAACATGCTGTGTGAAGACTTAACCTTATTTTAATGTTAAAACTATGAAACCAGCTGTGTCCAGCTTCTCTGGAAAGAAGGACTTTTGTAGTATGGAACTAGCTGTGGAATTTTAAAACAGAATTTCATATCAAAATTCAGATCTTCTTTCATAAAAATGTTTTTGTTTGGGGTGAAGGTGATAACGTCCAAGTACATGTAAATTAGTGAGTGATAAGATTCATAGCCCTTGAAGTAAACAGAATGGATTTTTGCCACAGAGAAAAAAAAGACAATTATTTGCTGATTTGTTTTAGGAAAATACTCTGCATTACTTCGAAACAGTGCCAACTCATTGTTTTTCCTGCTTGAATGACAAAGTCCCAATTCCCCCCACCCAGCTGACAAAATAAGCAGTTTTCTTCTGTTAACTTTTAAAATAGCAGATCTTTAAGGATCCTCTCCATAGGGTGCAAGAGCTCTTGATCCCCAGGTGTAAGAAATCAGGAAAGGAAGGCAAGAGACCAGCATGACTGAGTTGAGTCCTGATGGTCAGATTCAAGGGCAAGAAGGAAATGCACAGGCAGTAGAAGCAGGGATAGGTGACCTGGGAAGGGTATAGAGACACTGTCCAGTTGTATAAGGATGGGGTCAGGAAGGCCAGAGCATGGATGGAACTGTATGTGCCAAGGGACACAGAGAATAACAGGGAAGATTTCTACGGGTATGTCATCCAGAAAAGGAATGTCAAAAAAACCAACCCCCCCACCCCGATGAGCAACCCTGGTAATGAGATGAGAAGGCCAAGGTACTCAATAACATTGTGTCTTAGTTTTCATTGGCAATCTTTCTGCCTCACCTCTCAAGTGGATGGACCACAAGGCAGGGACTGGGGAGCAAAGTCCCTCCCACTGTAAGGGAAGATCAGATTCATGATTGCCTCAGGAACCTGCATGTACCTCAGTCTATGAGAGCTGATGAGATGTGCTTCCCTGAGTCCCGAGGGAGTTGGCTAATGTGGTTGCCAAACCACTCTCCATGATACTTGGAAAGTCTTGGCAATCAGATGAAGTCCTGGTGAAACATCATGCCCGTTTTTAATAAAGGGATAGAAAGGAGGACTCTGGGAACTCCCTCCTGTCAGCCTCACCCCTGTGCCTGGAAAGATCATGGAGCAGAACCCCTTAGAAGCTCTACTAAGGCTCCTGGAGGACAGGGATGTGATATGGGGCAGCCAACATGGCTTCAACTAAGGGCAAGTCCTGCCTGACCAACCCAGTGGCCTTCTCTGTAAATTGGAAGGATGTGGATTTCATGGATAGGCTGTTTGGTGGATGAAGAATTGTTTGGATAGTTGCCTCCAGAGGGTAGATGCCAAGGGCTCAATGTCCAGGTGGAGATTGGTGACAAGTTGTGTCCCTCAGTGGTCTGTACTGGGACCACTACCATTCGTCAGTGACATAGACAGTGGGATCAAGTGCATCTTCAGCAAGTTCTAACCCAGATCTCCTCAGGTTTTTGATGAGAGTTGACAGACTGGAAATAACAGAAAAACCACTGTGGAGAGAAACTAGTGAGGCCTTTCTCCTTTGCACCCAGGTTGTTGGAGAGGTGGGGGATAAAAAGATCGAGGCAGTGCTTAGTTGTAGCTGTTGGATTTGCAGTTTTCTGGTTTCGGTGGAAGGTGAACAGGTCACAGAGAGCTATTTTTGCTGCTGGCATAAAATCCTCTTGCCAGTGGACGGTGAGAAGCATGGTGGGTTTCTGCAGTTAGGTGCCTCTTTTCTGCTCTTGTAATTGCATCTTAAGGAGCATATTTGTTCTGTTTTGGGCAAGATTACACCAGCCCAGACAAATACCCAGCTGGCAGACTTCTGATGGATTGCTTTATGTCGTTTTCTGTTCTCTAGAAATGTAGTTGTTTGGCTGTTTTGCAAAGAGTGGTGGCAGACTTAAGATGTTATGTCTTTGTTTTGTATTATCTCATTGTTTGGACTGTATTAAGCTGTACTAACATTGTACAAGCACTGCTAATCTGCTTCAGTGGATACATCTATCCATATGTCCCTCCAAGACTTAAATAGGCTTGCAAACATTTAATGAAGTGATTTCAGCTATAGAAAGACTGGTAAAGGAAAGTGCTTCAGTAACTCCTGGAGAGAGGTGTCTGTGTGTAGGCTTGAGGGTTAATTGGAAAGTCTGGCTAGGAGCTGCTTCTTGTTTAAGTACTGAAGTATGCATATTATATATGAGTATTGAAGTATTAAAAAAAACCAAAAAACAAAAAACAACCCAGGCTGAATTAAATTGATTAATTTTAAATAAAAGTGTATTTGATCAGTTTTCTTACTGATTAAATACCTGTTTCAATGCTGTGATCAGTGTGATATCACAAGCAAAATGGAATAGAAATAATTGTTTCTCTTTTGGTTAGAGGAAACATTAGCACATTAAAGAGAACCTGTGAGTAATGTTTATCTCAGCTGCAAATATTACTGAAATATTTTATAGTCATAGACTCCTTTGAAAGATTCTGTGCCTTCCCATCTCAAAGTCTGCTTTGACATCATCCTCTCTTATGCATCATGCCTAGTGATAGAGTTAATGAAATGACATCACTGGTTATATTTCCATACTCATTAAGTGACAAAGTGACATGGTATCTTTCAAATACAAATCCTGTGTACCTAAACAAATTAATGGATTTTCTATATTCACTTTTTTTGCTTCACTTATTTTGTTTTGGATGATGTTTTGTTTTTTGTGGTTTTTTTTAAATATATTGTTTTTGACTGTGAAGTGGGATAAGTACATTCCAATGCTGAATTCCTACCCTACACGTTCTTTTCCTGTGGGTTTCTGTGCTGGAGTGCTGGCTCCAAGGGGTTCAAGAGTGCTTTGTTTTTCACTTTCATGTTCTCGGACTATTCCTTGTGTTTTGGTACTTGTAGAAATTTAACCTCTTATTTCCAAACTGGCAATATTCTGATGTTTGCCTTAGTGTTGTGTCAGACATTTAACAAACAGGCATTAAAAACACAGCATGGCATTGGCAGTCCTTGGTGCCTTACCCTGACCTCTCCTGCAGCTGCCTGAGACAAGCTACCAGGCATCTTTCATAAAGTGTATTTAGAAGCTGTATGCAAACAGCAGAGAAGTTCTAACTTCCTGTTAGAATAAGCATAATTTTACAGTTTAAAGCTCAGATCCAGGCATAAGTCTTCATTTTCATTGCTCCCAAATGAGATTCACAGCACTCGTTATTGCTTCGAGATGCTTTGGGGTTTTTTCCTGATGAAATAGGAGTATAGCAGCATTTGTCTAAGTTGGGTGATTGTGACTAGTTTACAGCTCAGTCTTTTAAATACTACAAATCAGATAATTTTAAAGAAATGTGTATATAAAGTAAAAAAATGTATTAGGCATATACAGTTTCTATACAGACTACATTAAAAGCTCAATTGGCCTTTTGCTGTGCACTAAAAATAAAGGGTTTGTTTTTGCATCTTAGATGTGATTTTTATGTTGCATTTAATTTTTATAAAATGCACCAACTCTGAAATAAATACCGTTGCGGGCTTTGGGATGCAGATTTTTATAAATATTTTTTAATCTGTTGCCAGTCACATTTCTAATTGCTATTTGATTAAATTGGCACAGTCAGATACTCTTAAGCAGTTAATTTTTATCTATTTGATCTCCTGTTGTTGTTTGTTTATTTCTTTTTTTTTCTAACCTTGTTGGGCATACCAGTGTTATTAAATCTTTAAGGAGCTTGCACAATTATCTTTTTTTTTTTTAAGGTTTTTTTTAATACTTGTGTTGTTCAAACAGTAACATGAAATAACTCAATGTTTCTGTAGTATTGTGATCTTTGAGACAGAGAAAGAAAAAATAGTCCTTTTAGAAATAAATGGAGGGAAAACTCCTCTGAAAAGAACAGCAGCAAACAAAATCCTGTACTTTTAAAAATTTTAAACCTCATAGCAGCGTTGGTTAAACTAGACAATATACAGAAAGAAAAAAACATCAGAGTTCAATTACTGAGTTCGTCTTGATGGAGAAAATCTTCTGAGCTTGTCCAGCTGCTCAGGAACCCTTCTTTGTCATCACATCTCTCTCTGTTCACTGTGTACTGTGTGGGAATGTCAACATTTATCATTCCTGTGGTGTTTGTGATTATTTTACCTGCTCAGATCTTAACAGGCTGCAGTGGTGCATTCTTGCCCACACTTTCTGTCACTGTAGCTGTCATCTTGTGCACACAGCCAGTGCCTTGCCTAGCATTTTAAATAAATCTCATGTACAGAGCTGCTTTTTAACAGTTAGGATTTTGCAAGCCAGAAGCGACTGTGAAGGTATTTTGAGTTTCCTTACACTTGGTATTTTTGTGTAAGATTATAATACTTTTTCCACATGTATCCCTTATTCCTTTTCCTTGTTAATCATAAGGGCCTCTTTTTCTTAGCAGTCCTGGCACTGTCAGGTGCTGTGTTGTCCAGGATTCTGCTAATTCATGATAACAAGGAACCACCACAAAGCACAAGTAAAATACCCAGCACACTTGAAAATGAGTCTTAGAAGGAAGTGAAGGCAGGATAAGGCTTGCAATCCCTCTGTGCAGAGGAGGGGTATTGACCAACCTGACCTTTAATAGCTTCCTGGCAGAAGGAATCCTATAAAGGATCTGGGCTTGAGCTGCCTGACAGCTGGACAGAGCTTAAGAGCTGTGGGCTTGGGAGACTGTGTGTGCTGTGAGACAGAAGTGGTAAGAAAGGAGCAGGCTGTGTCTAATAGTGGTACTCGTTACACTGGAGCTGGCAGTAAGCTCTGGGCTAGCAAACAGTTACTGGGCCCTGTGGGTAATAGATAATTTATCTCCATACTTGGAAACAATTTCATGATTAAAAAATTATTTGTGAACTTTCCAAAGAGAAAATGTTGTCTGAACCTGCATGTGATTTCTTGGGATCCAGAAGTTCATCACTAGTCATCTTTGAGATGCCGTAGTTCAAAGTCACAACAATGCCTTTTGAAGGGAAGTGGCTTTGGTGGCTGAAAAGATACCAAGGATTGCCATGATCATCTGAGAGGCTGAAATAAGGTTTAGCTCTCTGTAGCAGGGTGAATTTGGGCCAAAGAAGGTGTTGGTATCAACAGGGAATGGCATAAGATGTCTGGGAATGAGGTGATTGTTTAGGACTGTGGAAGAGCACGTGTTTCTGAAAAACAGCAGTTCTGTTGGTTTGCTTGAATTCAGTTTAATAATGATGCACACAGGTAATGGTCAGACGTGGTCTCCACAAGTGTGTAAATCTCTGGGTTTAACCATGGCAGCTCAAAGCCAGCAGTTCAGCTTAAGCTGAGTCCGACTGAGCTGGATTGTGTTCTTTAGTGCAATTTCTTTTTATGAATATTGAATGTTACACGATCTTACCTAGCAGAAGGCCTTGACTTTCTGACCCAGCCATCAGCCTTATAAAGTAATCTGACAAACAGATGTAGTTTGTTATTCTCCCCTTCTGGAGGAACATTTCTTTCACAGAGGCTTAACAGCAAATTCTCATTCTTTTTCTGAATCAGCAGTCCAACATTTTTTTGAGAAGGTAGAAGAACAGTAATTTTGAAGGCTACATTTTCTGCTTTCTGAAAAAATGATGCTTGTACTCTGCTGTCAAGTGATGTTATGGTATTCTTAGGATATAGTGGGCAGATCACAGTGTACCTACAGGTACCTCTTCTGTTCCTCCCTGAAGTTGCATATTATGTAGATACACTGGGACACAAGCAGAAGTGAAGGAGCCTTCTCTTTCACTTCATTTCCAAGCAAGTTAAAAAGCTACACAGTATATAATACTGTTTTCAAGAGTTAAAAGTATTTTAACCAGAATTTCCGTGCTGTTAAATAACAGTGCTTGCTGCAACTTGTGAAGATAATGCAGACCACATGATAAAGGCTGTGTGTTTGCAACTTCTACATGGCATCCAAAATGGCTGTGATGAAATGCACTGAAACACTTCTTTCATCATCATGCTGTAGTCACAACATACTTGGCACTCAAAGGAAGGGTAATGTGTGAGGCAATTAAAAAGGTATCAGACTATGTTTAGTAATATTTTAATGGAAATTTTATATTCTACTAAGAGAATCAAGCTTGCTTTTATGCCTAATAGTCATCTTTCTTAAGTTTCTCTGAGGGCTTCATTTTAAGTGAAAATGAGGGGTAAAAAGTGTTTCCTTTTGAGATAAAAAGTCCAGAAGACTTGCTTGTTGGCATGAAGGTGTATTTCTGAGATCTTTAGATTCCCTTGTCTGTTAGTGTGTAGCTTCCTTGAGAACACATCTTGACTCACTTGGGATTTGATTTCTTCAGAGTCATACTCTGAATATTTACAGAAACTAGACATGTTCCATTTGACTTTGTCATCCAGAGGAGTCTGGGGACCTAAGCTGTGCACATGGGATAGTACGTTTTTGCAGAATGTTTATTCCATGCAGTGCCTTTCCTGGCTGCAATTCTCAGAGTAGGGAGAGATAGATGCGTGCTGTCTTGACTTTCTTGTTGAACTGGATATATTTCTTCTTTTTTGTAATCAAAATGTTTTATGGAGTGCCATAGCAATTCACAGCACAGTGAAGCAGGGTGCTGACTACCTAAGTTGGCAGTAAGTTGAGTAATTTCCACGTGATAAGTAGTAGAAGCTCCAGGCATGAGGTGTTCCTGGTGGTAGATCATGTGAGTACAAACACTGGAATCCAGTTACTCTGAGCAGTAGCAGGAACTGTGCTTTTTTTTTTTTTTTTTTTTTTTTTTTTTAGTTCACAAGTATAACAAGTCTCATGATGAGTGAGTCTAAATAACTAACTTAGTGGCTACAGGAAAAATGGTGTTTGGATGAGGTGCCTGTGGGGGTGAAAGATGTGGCCCTTTGCTGTTGAGTTGGATGTTTTACCTATATAGGTGCTACCAGTTCATTAAACAGGTAATTTTTTGCATTATGAAGACTGATACTGCCACAGCTAGATATGGAATCATATAGATTGCTTCTACTATGGAGGTATTTGCAAGGCATGGAGAAGCAGCTTTCTAGGAGAAGAGAAAGAACTAACACTGGTTCACTTTATCTTTGAACCTTGCTGTTCTTGGATGTAAGGGACAGTGCAGGTTTGGTTGGTTGTCAGCAGCAGAGTCCTGCTCTGAATGTCATGTGCTCTGTTTATAGTTGCACCCTTTGCAGCTGCTTGCTGGCAGTAGTCTGGGTTAAGAGCTTTCAAGAGTTGCATCTAGGCCAGCCACAAATTAAAACACCACTTGGTGATTGTCTGCCACCTCCAGTAAGAGAGGCTTCTTGTCTTCCAGTTGCTGAGTTTCTGTTGTTTTAGTTGGGTAAAATGGACATGAAATACTATTAAAGTTCGCCTCAAGAACAGGTTGAATTTGAGTATCAGAATGTTCTGAGACCATTTCAGAAAAATGCCCTCAAAGGACTGACACAGTTACTTTGCAAGGCTGTGGAGTGAATTAGAATCAGAGAAATCATTGGGCAGAAAATAGCTATTTTGCCAGATTAATTTTCAGATGGACCAATTTATTGTGCTGCTATACAAGTGCTTGTTGGCATAGAAGGAGCGTGCCTGGGATGGATTTGTGCAGCGGCCTTTTTGTTTTTTTCCCTTCCATAGCTATGCTGTTCATAATGCACTTGTTTAAATACAGTTCTGTTGCACATCTCCTGCTACTACTGCAGTGTCTAAGTGGAAGTGTACACCATTTGAAAAAAGGGACAAAGGGATAAAAGTTTGCCAGTTGGCCACTCAGACAGTCAGCGCTGGCAAAATTACTGAACTCTCACATTCGTATTTATTTATTTTGACCAGTTGTTTTAAAGAAACTTAGCACACTTCTTCCTAAAGGAACCATTTTTTTACCAAATATTTATAGTTCTTGGTCTAAAAGCAAGTAGGTAGTATTCACCATATCACTGTGTTGAGCTTGTGGGCTTTACGGGCTTTGAAAGGAGACTGATCCTTAGGAGCTGCTAAGGTAACATGATACTGAGTCCTGTTTATGGTGCTATATCCAGAGTAGCCATTTTTTGTTGGTATTCTGTGGGTAATAATAAATAGCAATGCAAACACAGTATTTTATTTTGGGAAAAATGGGATTAAATAGTGGCAGTAGTTGTTTTAATTAGCTATATAAGTACTTATGTGTTACCAGTTTTGGTATTGTTTTCTTTTAAATTGAAAAGATTGTGTTTAGAAGGGAGGTTGGGGAGGGAATAGCCTTAATTTTGAAAAGGGCCTTTAAAGGAAACTGCGTGTTTTGTGTCTTAAGGGTTATTTTGAAAGCTGCAACATACATAGGAACAGGATAGCAGGCTTTGAAGTGAAAGCATATGCCAATCCAACGGTAGTGCGGTGTGAAATCCATCATGGCCAGACTGGAGGAATCTATGTTCATGAAAAAGGAAGAGGACAATTCATAGAGAACAAAATCTATGCAAACAATTTTGCAGGTGTTTGGATTACCTCAAACAGTGACCCAACAATAAGGTATTGTTTTCTTCGTTGTTATTTTTTTGTTGTATTACTTAGAAGAATAGATTGTCTGGGGATGGGAGAAGTGCACTTTAATTTCATTTACTTATAATGGACTGTAAATATTACTGTATATGTAGAAATGAAATTTGTGCATTCAGTTGAACTGTATTTTTAATTTCTGTACACACTTGGAGATAGATCTTTCTCAAAGCAAGAGAACATAAGGTCTTTATTTTAAATTTGAATAGTATACAGTCCTAGACACTACATATGTGTAGTATTTTACAGTGTATTAGAACCACTTCATAATGTGGATTTTTTTTGTTTCCTAGGGGCAATGCAATTTTTAACGGGAATCAAGGTGGTGTTTATATCTTTGGTGATGGAAGAGGCCTTATTGAAGGAAATGACATTTATGGTAAGCTGATTTGCTTGTTGCACCTTGAATTCCAAGAAAAATGAGTATCTAAGTTGTATTAAATAATACCTTTGTTAACAGGTAATGCATTAGCAGGAATACAGATTCGAACAAACAGCTGTCCCATAGTTCGACATAACAAGATTCATGATGGTCAACATGGTGGAATTTATGTTGTAAGTACAACCTACAGATTGGCATACAAACTTGTGTTCTGTTTTGTAAACACTAGAGTACTCTGTAAAGTGTTTGTGCCTACAGTGATGGAGTTCCTTGTGTTCTAAACTGGGTTAATTGTGAGAGACTGAAGCTGGTACTGATATTTAAAAGATGAAGGCTTTTATGAATGCCACTAAATTATTCCTATTACAGAGTAAAATATTTAAAATAGAATAGATTACAGAATTTCATCATTTCTTGGTTAAAAGCTTTTTGAAAAGGCTTAGTTTTCATAGTAGTATGCCATTAATTTAAAAAAATAAGAAGTCAACTCTTTTGAAATGTTACATTTACACCACTAGCTGCAGAGAAGATTTGTTGGGTTTTTTGTTTGTTTTTGTTTGTGTTTTTTTTTTTTTTTTTAATGCCTTCAGGGCGATTTACATTGCAATTTCTGTACAGTTGTGTATTGTAGAAGTGGGGAATAAAGCACAATTTCCAGTGTGTTCAGGGCTCTGCTGGCTGAACTGAAAGAGCTGTCAGGTTCCCTTTAGCAGTATCAGATTTTCAGAAATATGTGTGTAGCTGTCTGCCAGACGTTACGTAAGGTTCAGCTAATGCTGCAGGTGTGCAGCTTCATCTGTTCATTGTGTAAATCTAAATAGAACAGCTGAACAGCTTCCCCTGACTGAGAACACTGGTGGCTTTACCTCTGAGCCCAAACACGTGGTGGAGATAGTGCTGACAGTTCTTTGTCCATCTGGAGGACAGGGCTGGGTGCAGGTTTAGGAGCCACAGGGCAGGGCTTTCATGTGAGTGCATGGCACTGGGGAGTAACCATGCTACCAACAGCCAGCAGAGATTTGCAAATACCACTGCAGAGCCTTGAAATGTAATGATTTACATGCAGGGTGTGCTTTGTTTCATGGCAAATGACCAAAATCAAGATGTGCTGTTTTTTTTTTTTTTAAAAAAAAAAAAGAAAAAACGCACTCAAATAGAGGGAATTGCTTTGCTACAGTAAAGAAGCCATGTTGGGGAGGGCTGTGCACGTCAGGAAAACCAGTATTAGTGATGAGCAGGTTTTCTCAACTATTAACATCTTGTATTTAGCATGAAAAAGGACAAGGTGTGATTGAGGAAAACGAAGTTTACAGCAATACTTTGGCTGGAGTCTGGGTGACAACAGGGAGCACTCCAGTCTTGAGGAGAAACAGAATACACAGTGGAAAACAAGTGAGTTTTGCCCTCTGGTTACAAGGGGGCCACAGCAAAGAAAGTCTGTGGGTTTATGCCTTATTACTTTGGAACTAATAATTTCATTCTTAATGTGTTAGGTTGGAGTTTATTTTTATGACAATGGACATGGCGTGTTAGAAGACAATGACATCTATAATCACATGTACTCAGGGGTTCAGATAAGGTAATATTTATTCTGATTTTATGCCAAAACAGATGTAGCTTGTTTTGTGCTCTTTTGTTTCTTTTTAACTGTTATTGTCATTTTGTTTATAAAAATAACTTTTTTTGAAATCACTATATCTGAATTCCCTCTGCTTTAACCTACAAGGGAGTTATCACTTATACAGTCTGCATATTGACTAGAATGTTTGGCCCTTGAAATCTGTAAAGCTGAAATACTTTGCATGCTCGGAAAGAACCATATTTTAACAGTGAGATCTACATGGCACTTCTTTAGATGCATTTTAAGTGTTTGGCCTTGGGATATAATAAACTGTTCTAAATTACTTTTTTGCTTACATTTTACTCTAGAACTGGAAGCAACCCCAAAATTAGACGCAACAAGATCTGGGGTGGTCAGAATGGTGGTATTCTTGTCTATAATTCTGGTAGGTTTGTTTTTCATGTTTGTCCGGAATTGTTTATGTTCTGCAATGTTAACTCTTGTCATTTATTAACCTTTTTATTTTTTTCTACCCTTTCTTCAATTTTAGGGCTTGGATTTATAGAAGACAATGAAATTTTTGATAATGCAATGGCTGGTGTATGGATTAAAACAGACAGTAATCCTACATTAAGAAGAAATAAAATCCATGATGGAAGAGATGGAGGCATCTGTATATTTAATGGGGGAAGAGGTAATTTTTTCCCTTACTGGCATACACTGAACATTCTGGATAAGAGTTTAATTTCAGATTAAGCAGTGTCCTTTTTAAAGTGCTCTTGAGAAACATAGCTCTTGTCTTCTGAAGTAATAGAATAGTTATAGTGAACATACCCAGATGCTTTTTAGCCTTAATTACATCAGTAATACTGAAATCTGTGGGAGGCAGAGAGGTAATTAATCTCATCCAAGACGACTGTTAGATTGCTGCTTAGGACAGTACTTTTATCCCATCTGCTTTTCTAAGCTTTGCCATTTGACTGAAGCATGGTGTGGAATTCAAGTCATGCAGCCAAAATTACGCACCTGAAAAGTTCAGGTACTGCCATTGTCCAAGACTTAGGGGAGGGGGTGGGAAGACAGTTCTCTAAGGAATCTCTTGTATATTTGTAAACCTAGAAGCAGTCCCCCTCTGAAATGTCCTGATTTGTTTATCCTGATACCAGTTTACGATATTTTGTAGATAATCTCATGCTGTAAATGACCTTTAATTTTAAGTTAAGCATTTCAAAGTAATCCTGTCCTGCAATAACAAAAAAATGAAGGTGAAGCTTGGCTTTAGCAGGTTGTTTGTTTTAGAAAACAAGAACAGAAAGGTGTTGAAAAAATTGAAGAAAAATTTGGAAAGCTAAAAGACTTAGTTCTCTGTAATGGGGCTTATTATCCCAAATCTTATCCTGTATACTGAAAAAACACACTTTCAAGGTTATACACTGTGAATTACTTTAAACTTGTATCACTAACTTCTGTGCTATTGGTGGGTATTCTCCAAATAAAAGGAATTAGCAGGATGATGACAGATGAGATCTTTTCAAAGTATTTCACAGAATGGTTAAGGGTCAGGAAATGTTACCAAGCTCAAATGTCATGTTGATCTGTTTTTATTGATCTGTCATAGGTCTTCTGGAAGAGAACGATATCTTCAGGAATGCTCAAGCTGGTGTTCTTATCAGCACCAATAGCCACCCTGTGCTAAGGAAAAACCGAATATTTGATGGATTTGCTGCAGGTTTGTGTTGTTTAAATCAAATTTGGAAGTGTTAGAACTTGGAGTAAACTCTTCACAAAGCTAACTCTTGGGTTTCTTTACCCTGTGGTATGTAGACATTTTAACAGAGACTGGGATATCCTTCAGTGTATTCTAGAAGTCATTTGATAATTCAGAACTGTAGCCAGAATATATTTACAGCAGTCTTTGGAATTTCTAACAAGCGACACATTCTGTCTTGTACTTTTTTTATGAAATACATTTTCATTGTGTTATTTTAAAAGTAATTGATAAAGTTGTCTAGGACATATTCATAGTTGATCTGCTAGATGCTGGTTTGAATATTTTATCACTGCTTTAAAACCTAGCAAACTGAGCAAATACACATTTTGAAGAGATTTGAATTGCTTCTCAAGTTCGACTTTAACACTCCACAAACCAGAAAAATTACAAATACAAGTGTTTCTTACTCCAGAAGAGATGAAGAATGTTTAACAGTGATTTTTTGGCAATTTACTTTTAATCATCACAGTTCCATACTTCTTTCATTCCATTCCATTCCAACTAAAATTGCATTCTTGAGTTTTCTCCCATCTTTCTTTCAGAAGAAGCAAATTTTCTGAGAAGAGCCTCTAAAGGTGGTGTTTCAGTGTGGTGGGGGGGAAGGATAGGTTGCTGTCAAGAGCAGTCCTGGACAAATGACTTGGAAGACACGGGTTACTGATAAAAACTAGGAGTTAAATGATTTTAGGTTCCCATCTTGAGAACTTTTTAAAAAGATATTTTAAAAAGGGTAAGGTATGTGCACAACAACTTCCAAATGTACATGAAGATGACAGCTTTAAGCACCTACAAATCATATCCCCGTTGAAAATATACATGATCACAGTACTGTTTTGTTATCAGATAAGCTGGTAGTGTGTTGTCCCTCCCAGAAACTGTGCGTGCCAGCTGTAGCTCTGTGGAAGGATTCAAGAGCAGCATTTGAACCTTGGTTTTATAACAAATTACAGTGCAGTTTCTCCCTGTTTTAAAAACATAAGGAACAAACTAGAGATCGTGAGAGAGGTACAAATGCACAATGACTAAGGATCTAACTTTGCCACTGTATTTTCTCTTCCTTGTTTCCCTGACCCAATAAAGGTATCGAAATAACAAATCATGCAACTGCAACATTAGAAGGCAATCAGATTTTCAACAACCGCTTTGGAGGTTTATTTCTAGCATCTGGTGTCAATGTCACGATGAAAGGTGAGCCTGAGCCCTCCTTGGTTGTGTTTGTTCACTTGCCATTTTTTTCTTTGGTGCTGGTCTTGGGTTTATCACATCCTTTGTGGCTCAGATTTGGTAACACCTTAAGCTGAGTTGTGGCTAAGAGTTTCACCTGAAGCTAATGAGCCAAGTTAAACTGCGTTAAGATTTTTAGACAGACACTTTGAAAGGTAGCTTAAGACTTTCCTATCATATTAAAACTGTTATTAGCTCTCATTTGTCTCAAAATAGCTTCTGAACTGATTACTGGTCTTTGGCCCACCTCAAACTCCAGTTCTGTTATTACAAGGGAAAGTCTTTTCTCACATATTCAAAAACAAGCATCCAGGAAACAAACATGGCTCACTTGACTTTTAGGATCTAAAAGCATGAATATGCACAATCCCAAATCACTTTTTCCAGAAAATAGAAACAGTTTACATACATAAATTTCTCATGTATAGTGGGGAAGTGTGGATGAGATAAGATCCACTTGAAGGAGATGGGAATGGTGGTTTGAATGCCAGACAGCTCCAGGAGGCTATTCTAGAAGAAAAAGGTGGTTTGCAGAACTTCTACATGCTTGGCTGTAGTATTAAGCCTTTTCCTGTGGATCCTTTACACCACTTCAAACACAAGCTCTGGCTTCCCATGTCACAGCTCCTGGGCCAGCTCCCAGGCTTCATGACAGCATCGGTTGGTGCTGTGATGCTTTTGGGAGTGGGCAAAACTAGTTTGAGGTGCACTCTGGGACTTTATGCAAGATCTAGTAGCTGAATAACAGAGATTATTAAATTCACTGTGCCTTGAACACACCTTTTAAATGCTGGAGCTGCTCAGACCTAATTTCCATTTCCACTGTGTTGGAAAGTGCCTTATTCCTAAGCTGCTGGGGAAAGAGCAATACTTTTTGTCTTCTTAAGGAATGTGTACAAGTCCTTCTGGTAGATTAGAGGCTTTTAAACATTCAGGTTTCAGGCTCCTCAGCAGAAAACCTAAGCCTGCTAGGAAGGCTTGTGTCTGCAACCATTTATTTACAGGCCACTTCACAAAGAGTATTTAAATGGAGGCTGTCAGTGCTGTGTGTGCAGTGAAGAACAGTGTTTCTCTCCTGAGGAGTGCACGGCACTCTGGGCATGTGCCTTGTGAGCTGGCATCAATGATTAGATATGCATGAATGCCAAAAGTAAAATGTAGGCATAGAACTAACTTCCTAATGGGCCCTCTGCTTCAACACCTCAAGGGAAAAAAACCGTCATTGATCCAGGTGTGCTTAGTTCTGGACTTTTTTTTTCCCCCCCAACAGATAACAAAATAATGAACAATCAAGATGCCATAGAGAAAGCTGTCAGTAGAGGCCAGTGTTTATATAAGATCTCAAGCTACACCAGCTACCCGATGCATGACTTCTACAGGTAACAGGTTCTTTCCCATCACCTACAGTTAAGTTTTCAAATAAACATTATTCCTCTTCCAACAAGGCCCCTAGAGCAGTTGCTGTATGTCTGTGAACACACATGTATGGTCTTTCAACAGCAACACAACAGAATTTTAACAAGTTCCCATTCTGGAATTTACTGTTGTCTTGAGGAAAACAAATTGTTAATGTGTAGCTCAGCCTGAGGGATCGCACAGTACAACTGTCTTTTTGACACAAGCAACAAAAAGTATGCTGTGTACAAATCTCAGGCTTTACAGTCCTGTGCACCCCCTTCCTTTACTGCCCTCCATTCCAGAGTTTGTAAGTTTTTGGCTCGTGCCTGATGTGCTGCTTTTCCCTTCAGATGTCACACCTGCAATACCACAGACCGTAATGCCATCTGTGTGAACTGCATTAAGAAGTGCCATCAAGGACATGATGTAGAATTCATTAGACATGATAGGTATGTTTCAAACCAGGGTGTGGGGTTGTGTGGTGAGCATGAGGGAAGCAGGCACTAAAGAGCTCTCTCTTTTTAGGTTTTTCTGTGACTGTGGTGCTGGAACACTGTCCAATCCCTGTACGCTTGCTGGAGAGCCTACACACGATACAGATACATTATATGACTCTGCTCCACCTATAGAATCTAATACATTGCAGCACAACTGAATTCCTTTCAGAAAGAAAGTCCTGCCATTCTAATATCATAACTATTAAAACTTTTTTTTTGGAGGAAGTTACACTTGCCCATTTCTGCAGAAAGAGACTGTATTAAAGCGGATGTGTGAGGTGTTGACACTATGGAGCTCAACCTACCAAAAAAGAAAGTGGCAATATGTTGACTCAGGATAACAGAACTGGGCGTTTTAGCATTACTGTGTAAACAAAGACTTTGAAGGGACAGAAGTGAAGAAAAATAAGCTGCAATTTTGTACAGATACCAACTTCTGAGAGCTGGTGTTTTTACAAGTAGCATTGAAACGCAGTCCAATTTGCAGTAGTACTTATTCTGTAGACAAGCAGCATTCTTTGTTGCTGCCTTTATGGACATGGGTACCAATTGCTTTTGTAACATGGTAAAAATGTGAGCTAGCACTTCTGCATTTCTTTTGATTTTTTAACATTTATTCAGATTGAGAAATATGATTTTAATGCTTTAATCTCATGTAGTTTGTTTCTAATTTCAAGCAAAAAAATCTTATTGTACTTGAATGTGTCCTGTTTTGTTAGCACACCTAGACTTGCTGTAACTGTACTCATGTCCCAGTATGTACGTTCTTTCTATGAAAGAGAAAACACTAATCTTAAATTATATCCAGCAATTTTTCTGGTGTCCTCTGAAGTTAGAATAATCTCCTTCCCTGCCCCAGCAATAGTCTGTACTCAAACCACCCTAACAACAAAAAGAAAAAAGCGAGTGTTTTAATGAGACTTCCTAGACTATAATGCACTATAAAACAAAGTACCCATGTAACTAAGTTTTGTGAAAGAAATTTTACTATGTTTTAAAGTACACAGTAGAAAGTCTCCTCAAAACAGTCTTGTACTTTACTCTGTTCATAGTTTTTTTTGAACAGTCTGGACATTACTTACATAACCTGCTGGAAAAATCACAGCAATTTCCTGCTCTAATGAAGCTGAGACAAGTATATATACAGCCCTATACAGTTTCATAGCTTTTTTCCATTTATGTGTATTGGTGACAGTGGGTAATCAACAGCCTGAAAGTGTATGCATGTACCATAACATCTAGACTTAATATATTGTGGAGTACTCAATAACCATTATGTAGAGGGTAGGTATGAATTAAAGGGTTTAATTTCCTAGGAAAGACAATGGAAAAATGGTCATTTTTAAAAAATAAAGTTTATTAGATCATAATGTTGTCTCTTAACACGTTTTTGAGAAACCGCCCGTACAAACTCGCGTGTTCTTAAAGGTGGTTGATCATTGCTGTGAGTTTCTGAACAGCGTTTGCATCACTTGTTGCACCATCCACCACCTGGCACAGATACCTAAGGGAAATAAACACCTTCAGTGAACACGGGGGCAGAGCTTAAGCTTCCCATTCCTGGCACAGCTTTAGGAGACACAGATGCTGGGCCTGGTGTAAAGGCTGCCAGCAGTGGAGGCTCCAGTGCTGCTGTACTCCCCCTGGTGTCCCACAGCACTGCACAGCCCGCCCAGCACCTCTGTACAAATGAAGACTGGCATAAAATACTGCACTGCTCATCACATCTGCCCTCCTGCAGTACCTCCCTCCCTCCCTGTGAAATACATTTGTTATTCCCAAAAGCAGTTGTAGCTGCCCCCATGTCTGTGAGAAGGAGCAAGCACCACTCCCCAAATTTCAAAATGGGTGCCTACTCAGTAATGTGCAACTTAAATACGGAAACCCAAGGCCTTACCTAAATATTCTCAGTGAAATAGTTGTTTTTTCAAACTCTTTGGCTTTTGTATGCCCCTTCTGAATAACTTCATCTGGAATATCTGCCAGTCTTGCTGCATTGAAGCCATAGCTCTTTGGGCATGCTCCTTCAACAAACTTGTACAGGAACGTAATTGTTTCCTGACTTGGATCTTCACTCTCATTTTCAACCATGCAAGCCTAGAAAGTGCAAGTTACAAGTCAGTGTTTGCAGTACAGACCCACAGCCTAATAAATACACGGGACATCGTGTCCTTTCCTCAAAATGCCTGTGACTCTGGGCAGAAGAGCACAGGAAAGCCTGCACAGCATGGGATCTGCCAGCCACAAGGAAAAACCCCATCCTTTGGTCCTGTGCCCACACATACCATGTGGCCCAGGCGCACGGCCACGCTGTGGGAATGGTCCTCCACCAGGGAGTGGTAGTGAGTGGAGAACAACGTCCGACACTGGATTCTCTCTGCCAGCTCCTTCACAACAGCACTCGCTATAGCTGTCCCATCAAAAGTAGCTGTGCCTCTGCCTGGAGAAACAACAGGAGAGCTTTGGCGTACTTGGGAACAGAAGCAGCAGAGTAAATCAAATCCTTAGTTTACTGGCTATTGCTTAAATGCAATTAAATGCATCCCATTTAATTGTTAAAATGAAGAAGCAGAAGTACTTTTCTAAAGACAAATGCAGCATTGCATTTGTAGTGTTCGTCACCCTTGGCGCTGTGATGGTGGACACTTAGCAGTGTGTGGTGAGAGCCACCAGGATCAGGGGGAAGTCACCCAAACATTTGCCCTGTCACAATCACACTCCTCTGCACTGCAGAAAAAGATGTTTCTGCTCTCCAAAGGAAAAGCAGGAACCAGAGCTGGAAGTAGGATAACGATGTTTAGTGGGAGGTGGTGTATCAGTTCCTGCAGTACACATTTTAGAGAGGATTAGATACCAGTTAAATATCAGGAGCATTATGTTAAAACTATAATTACCCAGTTCATCCACAAGAACAAGGGAATGCTTTGTTGCATGCTGGAGAATGCTGGAAGTCTCACTCAATTCAACAAAGAAGGTACTTTCACCTTTAAAGAAAATGACAAAAAAAAAGACATGTTGAAGTAGTCAAATACCTGAAAATCACAACCCCCATTTAATCTGCACTAGAATCTTGGTTAAGCTAAAGTAAAACTCAACAACAAACCAAAAGTGAACAAAAACAAAGCTTTTCTTCCAGTGTGAAAATGGTGGGCTTCCATCTGCCAGGAAAAGCAGGGTTTGGTTCCTTAACAGTACAGGCATAGACATGAGTACAGGTGATTAAAGGTCACCATGTCTGTCTACCTTTAATAGCACTCATCAAATATACCACCTGAGCAAAAACAAGGGCACAAAGGGTACAAGATGGGGGGAATCTTTGGCCCCTTCTTGCTCTAAATGCAGACAGGGCTAAGGTGTGTGGCTTTTCAGTGAAAAACCAAGCAGAAAATCTTTTAAGAGACTGGAATTACTGGTTTTTGTTGTGATGTCATAAGGTAACAAATTATTTGGCTAATAATGGCTTCATTTGTACACACTTTACTTGAATGAAGTATGACAAAAGAAATATTCCTGCTGCTGAGGCTTGAACATCTCACGGGAATTTCAGCAACCCAGATAATACAAGGCTTGAAATTTAAACCTGAAATTGGTTTTAGCAGATTACAAGCAGAAGCACACAGTTATTCATACCCCTGCACATGATAAATGCACACGTATAAAGTCTGGATTTACTAGTTCTTTGTAGGGTTCATTACAAATAAGCACCAGCAATTAATGTAATTTATTCCATTAAAGGCAAACATTTACTTCCTGTACTCATGCTGCACGAGCACTGCTTTGCTCTAACAGAAGTTTTCCAACATGAATTATTAAGAAGTGTCCACCAATCCTGATTTTCTGTATTTATTTAAGGAAATTTCAAAGACTGAGTATGTTTTTAAAAATGTTTAAGAAAACCCATTTATTCACTTTAGAAAATAAAGCCCTAAAATTGCACAGGGAATTTTAAAATTTCCATTGCTTAAAATATTAACTTCATAAAAGCCCTGTTGACATCCATTCTGGAGTGACTGCCATGGAACACCTTCTGCTGTGCTTTCATGTCTACAGAGTGTGCAAACTAATGCATCAAGAACAGAGTTCAAAGCTAGTTCTGTGCAGCGTTCAGCCTCAGTGTCAAATGTTAAAACATTCGTACACATATTTGGAAAAGTTCTCAGTTGATAGAAAAAAAATTTGAAAGTGCTACACTGTGCTTGACCATCTCTTATGCAGGAAAGGCATAATTTTTTTTCTACACTTAAGATTTGATTCTGTGCTGAAATTAAACAAAATGGAAGCTAGCTTGGTAGAGAAGACCTTAATAACATCCTCTAGCTGCAAAGAAAAGCCTTGATTTGGGGAAGTGTAAATATTTTTTTTAATTAAGAACTCAGAATGATTCATTTCCAAATTCCTTATGTGCAACAAGTCCAGTAGGCTTAACTCCTTTCATATTCACTGACCTATATTTTTTCAGCAGAGAGATCACAGAAAATCTGTACCCTCCTTAAATGAGCAGTGATACTACTCTTCTTACCACAACACTAATTTTGTTTTTCTAGCCCCATGAACTTTGCCCACCACCACTGTCAGACTTCCCATTCCAGTTGTGTCATCCTCCATTTGTCTTCTTCTCCATTAAAGAGACAAAACACTCCTAGAATTGTCAACTATTACTTCCAAGAAGGAAGCCTGCCTCTTCCTCATCTGAAGAGATCAGATTTCAGACATAAGGCATTCTGACTGAAACAAGGGCCTTCTAGTCTTGCCAAGAAGGTACGAAAAACTCCTCTACAACAGCTACCCAAACATCACTGTCCTATTCCAGAACACTTAGAAAAAGATGCCAATGTGAGTAGAATATAATCAACTGTACAATATCCAAAAAGATACTCCTCAGACTTGCATCCAGCTGGGAGATAAGCTTTTAATATTAAAATTCATTAAAAGTGATCCTTTGTGTCTGTCAAAAATAACAAAGGACGTGCTTGTAAAAGAAATGAAACACAACTAAAATCCCGTTTCCACTCTCAACAAAGAGACAACAGGTCAGTGTCCAATTCTCCCTGCAAAATCAACATACTGTCCCTTTCCAACTTGCCACTCAAAGCAAGAGAAGAAACTCAGGGGGTGGCAAAAGCCCTTTGGAGCAACTCACCGGCCATAATTCTGTCTGAGGCGCCGAGCCGCGTGAACACTCTGTCGATGGGCGTGAGCCTGCAGGCGTCTGCAGGGACGTAGCACCCCAGCTGAGCCATGATAGCCAGGAGACCAGCCTGCAGGACAGACAGGGACAGGGGCATGTTGTTACAATGGGCTTGCAGCTTCAGATCCACACAGAGAAGGAGGGGATGAAACTCTTGTTTTCCCCTAAAACAAAGACTAGAGTACATAAAGCTCCCCGCTGTTTTAGCAGCTCCAGGCTGCAGCATCGTAATCTCAAGCAGGACTAAACTACTCTGAAAGGTTTCAAAACACAAGTTATCACAGCATGCAGTGTTGGTAAAGCAAACTCCCTGTTGCTTTCCCTGTTACTGCTGATCTCTGGTTTCATCTTGTTCAACCTGCAGAAGCATCTTTTGCAAGATGATGTCAAGTCCTAGATAAGTCACTTGAAAAAGATAAAAGGTACTCTATCACTTTTCCCCCAACCATCTCACATAGGAGAAATAAAACTTAGTCCTCCCAAAAGTGAAAGTAGAAAATCTATCCAAACATGGGCATTTTCTACCAGACTGTATCCTTACAGTGCCATTTATCTTTACAGCTGCACACCCTGAAAACCACCTCTGGGACAGCCACCTTTGGCAACCGCCAAACTCTGTGATTCCCTTATGCAAAGCACAGAGGCGCTGTGGAACATTTGATCTTACACAGACAGTCAGTCACCTGTCTCATGAGCGTAGATTTGCCACCCATATTCGGGCCAGTAACCAACACGCAGGAAGCTTCACTGTCCCCGCCCTCATCCCTGCTGCCGATCACGATGTCGTTGGGAATGAAGTCATCCCCAAAGAAAGTCTTTGTAATGCAGGGATGGCGTGAGTTTCTGAGTTCCAGGAAGGGAGGAGCACTATCCACAGGCAGCACGATTACGGGTCGGCACAGAGGTCCGTCACCATCCTGACTGTAGTGAGCGAGGGACATCAAGACATCTATAAAAATTAAGAAAAATTCTAGTTAAGTCATGCTTTCATCTTTCTTCATTCACTGGAATTCATTTACTCAGTGAATAGCAATTTTGTAAACACAATTTTCCAGCTCATTCAATTTTCCTCTTAAGGAAAATACCAAAGAAGCACACCAGAACAAGTAAAAGTGAGCCTATTTACACTGACTTACTCCTTCCAGAGTTCTACTGATGTCAGGTTAAAATCCTCCCCTCTAGTTCACAAGTCTTTAAAATCCACATCATTTCACTTCAAAAGTTCATGTATAATTTTTTTTCCCATTGATTTTTCATTTAGAACAAGAGGAAATCAGCTTCTGTGACAGTGAAGAATAATACTGTTGCTTGAAAGTTGCCAGAAGAAATTTATATAAATATTAACATTTTGTTGGTCCCTCAAAAAACAGCAGCAGAAGTTGCCCCAGTTAGCTGAGCTCTAAGGTTCTAAAAGCTGATTATCTACAAAATGAGACCGTTCTATGATTTTAGAGGCTTTACATACACACAATTACAGCTCAGCCTCTACTGGAAACCCATTCAGTACTTGCCCTGATGCTGTGGTGTAGCTGATGTCACTGCTTCCCAGATCTCCCAGCCAATCTGCTCCTAGCCAACCCTTCCTGCCTGTCTTCCCCTTTCTGCCCCAGTGGCATTCAGAGAATGCTTTCATTTTTCCCTGGAACAAAGACATCCCAGAGGCCCTCAGCCTAGCAGAAAATCCACAGTACAAAAGCATGCCAGTCCTGAGAAGGGAATGCAGGAGACTGTTCTATCCCAGAAATACAGGAATATTTGGGTAAGTCTTCCTACCAGACTACCTTCTTGAAGGCTTGACAACGACCACTTCTTTATTTTTAAAGGCTACTGAGAGAACAGCCTGCTCAGATGGAAAGATGATTATTAGGTTAGATTTTTATATCTTCATTTAATAAGAAGCTACTAATCCATACACAAGAATCTGGAAGCAGTGAGAGAGCCACCAGGCTGTGCTGAACTGTGGGAAACACTCAGCTGCACGCCTCAGTCACACCACAGGAATGAAGAAAGGGCTTTTGCAAACATCAAGACCCTGTCCTGCCATTTACTGACGGGAAGGAAACAGGGAATCACAGTTAACTACCAAAGCTGCTACCACAATGAGAGTCTCTAAACTACAGTTTAAGAGCCGGCAACAAGCCTTTTCTGCTTATCCAGATCAGATCCTAATTTCCTACACAAGAGCAAGCATACTTAGTCTGTCAGAACGAAGCAGAGCTCTTACCCAGCACGGCGATGCACTCCACAGCCGCCTGCCAGTCCTTGCTGTTTTTATCAAAGTTGTAGAACAAGCGCCTCATGCAGTCCCTCAGTGCCGCGTCGCGGCGCTCCTCGGCGCTCACCATTGCTGCCAGCATCCTCTCGATCTCCTTGGTCCAGTAACGTTTGTAGCCCTTCCTGCTGGACCTCAGCTCGTATTCCTCGGGCAAATTACGTGACACAGCGCTTTCCGGGATTTCCATTTGGTACCGGTTTTTGCCGGCCCCCCAGTACTGGATGGATTTGAATCCAAGCAGCTTGCGCTGCTTGTCCAGGTACTTCTTCAGATCTTCCTCGACAGCTTTAATATCCTGTAGTGCTTCATCATAATCGGGGTCAAAGCCTGCCTTTGGAGTAATCACTCCTGTCTTCCGAGCATGGTTGTGATCAAAAGCAGTATCCCACCTTGTAAGCTCTGCACTCAAGTCTGGGAAGCGGCCCTCTGGATTTTTGGCTTTGCGGGTGACCAGCTGCCTCAGGACTTTAGATTTGAAGTCACTGGCAATCTCTTCCATGACATCAACAATTTCGTTCATTACTTTAAACCCCTCCAGTGCAGACAAGAAGTCAGCGATTTTCTTTTTGCTGTATTTGATTTCTTCGTAAAAAACGGCCCTGCTGTCAGGATGGTTCTGACTTTTAAGTGGTGACCCGATACTGTGAATTTTGTTGAGCAGCCTTTCAAGGTCAGGCAGTTTCTTCAGGTGCTCACTAACTTCTGACGTTTTATCTAGCACTGCCAAGAGGTCCTCAACAGCATCCAAACGGTCGTTGATGGATTTAGGATTACAGAGGGGAGTGCAGAGCCACTGTTTCAGGAGTCTCTTCCCAAATGGTGTACAGCAAGAATCAATCCTTTCCAACAAAGTACCTTCTGTGGTTCCATTGGTTCTGTTCTGCAGGACTTCCAGATTCATCAGGGTGACTCCATCCAGCACCATGCGCTGGTCAGTTTTGGCAAACAAGCTACTTGAACTCACAGTTTTTGCAGTGACATCCACAGGGACATATTCCTCGAAGTTTGCCAGTGATAACAGCTCCTGATCAATCAGACACTTTTTGAGATAGAAGACGCATCCCCCGAGAGCTGACAAAGCCAATTCACTGTTTTCACCAGGAGTTAATCCCAGTGAGTCACTCTCTGAAGTCAGAGATTTGATTACAGGGGGCAGAGAACATCCATTTTCACAGTTCTGTTTCTCCTTGAAATACCCTTCTTCAAGAAGGACTTTTAGTGTTTTAGATGCGTTCCAGAACTGGGATCCCGAGATCAGCCCTTCCTGAATGCAAGAAACGAGCGAGCCCTTCAGTATCTTCTGTGTGTCTACAGACAGGTTCCCCTTCTCATACAGTACCTGCACAGGAGTGTAATGTGCTACTAGAGTCCTAAACCTCGAGCAGTGGCGGTCATCTGAGAACTGGCCTACAAAAAACTTCCCCACCGATGTGTCAACAAAGCAGACCCCATAAACACGTTGTCCGGAGGAGTCTTCTTTCTCCTTAACACACAGAAGGTACTTGCTGTGGTTCTCGGAGGGATCACAGTCCATAATGCTGTAGGTCTGCGTTCCTTTGGTGATGATCCTGCAGATTTCTCGGCGTACCACCTTGTCAAACTTTGTGGAGTGGGCTGCTGACTTGCAGCGCGCCTCCATCATTTCGGGAGTTTCTGTTTGCTCCACACGGGCTACCTTGTAGCCTTTCTGCACCAGAACGTCGGAGAATCTGCCAAATGCAATTTCTGGAAAGCCTGAATGGGCCCAAGTACCTTTCATAAAGATCAGGCCCAGCTCATTCACACCGGTCACTGCATCCATATGATACAACTCGTAGAACTTTCCGACTTTGTAGAAAATCACGGCATCAAAGTTTTGGCTTTTCAGCTGCCACCACCTCCGCATTCCTGGCGTACACTTGTTGAGGTAATCCTCAGGCACATAGAGAGTGCATGGGTCATAATCAGGGTCGCCCTGACGCTTCCTATGTGCGTCTTTCCTTTTCCCTTCCTGCAGCCAATCAAGCTTTTCGTGTTCCCACACTGTGAAGCCACCAATGCCTCCATTGCAAGCATTTGCTTGAGATTCAAAACTTTCAGGTGCTGCAAACGATGTCAGCTTAGACTTGGCTTCTGAAGAGGCTGCTGCTGCTCTTTTGGGTGTTTCAGAAGATTCATTTCCTAGGCTACTCCTTTTAGCAGGCTTTTTCATCTCTATTCTCTTTCGCTTAGAAGGGATTTTTATGGGACTTTCTGCAACACTCTCTGCATCTGTCTCTGTGTCAGAAGATTCATTTTCATCCACCCCACTGCTTGCTTCCTCGCTGCTTGCTGCTTCTTTTGCATCAGGCTTGAACTCTGTGTCAGAGCCTTCGTGGTCACTGTCAGAATCCAACACTCTTCTTCTCTTGGTTTTTACAGTTCTTTCCCTGCTCTTTACTCGCTTATTACTCTTCGTGTCCTCCTCACTATTGCAGTCATCACTGTTGCCTGATGCATTTTCACTCAGCTCCTAGAAAAAGAAATTTTTTAACCTATAGATAATTCTGGCTATGAAGTCACTGCTGCAAAAAGAAATGCAAAAGTATGCAATAAAGCAGTAGCTATGATACTTGAAGCAAGAGACAGCAAAGCCACAGCCAATTCCATTTACCTTAACAGAATTCTTTTTTTTTTCTGGATAACTACCTGCTACTAGCCAGTGGCACAATTACTCCTATTGGTATTCTTTACAGCCTAATTCATTACTGTGCATAACTGATGCTGATGAACAAAGCATTTAAACTGCACAAAAAGCATATGGCATATGAAATTCAGCACAAAGGAGGAACACCTCCATAAACTCACTCAATGATAACTTCTGTCAGAAACATGAGGTTTTGCCACAATTCAGTATAAGCTCATGTGAGTTTTGCCCTTAATTTCTGTTTTTGAGTTAACTACCTATTTCCACCTAGAAACATACTACCTTCAAGAAGATTGTGCATGCATAGGAGAAAGAAAAGGAAGTCCATTATTTGCCTTTTCAGCCTTAAAATTTAGTAACTCCAGCGACAGCACTGGAAAAAGCCATAAGTGGAGGGACTGTCGTGACTACAAAGTGCCAGTGCCCACTGCAACACTGCCATGAACAAATGTTACAGATTTCTACGTTATGGCACACTAAAACTTCAGATCCAAGTTGGGGCAACTGGGAATAGCAAATAGAGGAGCTAAAAAAGATGCACCAGAAAAAAAGCACTTATGAGCGAGAAAGTGGGTCACCTGGGTTACCCAGGGTGATCAGTGCAGAGTCAGGGAAGTTAAGCAGCTTCTGAGGTCAGTCCTTACCATGCAAAACACCAAAGAGACTTTTCTTTCAAACTAGAAAAGGTGAGAGACCAGCATGTGACCTGACAACACAGAAGCAGTACAAAAAAAAAGACATATGGATACGCACAGTTAGAGGAGATAAGCTGTGATTACTGTACCAGAGAACTGCAGGATATACCATGCTTGGTTCCAAGACACAGCTTCTAAGTTCTAGCACTGTTTTTGAAAGTGACAGCAAGTATGAAAAATTTTACCTCCATTTCCTCCTCTTCCTCCTCCTCCTCCTCTGTGTCTGAAGGTTCGTTGCATACTGCCAGCTCAAGCCGCTTAGTTTTATCCTTGCTCATTGCACTGTCTGCCAGCACCATTGCTCTTTTAATTTCAGGCTTTGTACTGTAAAACATTCCTCCCTTCAGCGTCTCCCCATCCGATGAACCTGTAAAACCACAACTTTGTCAGAAACTGAAGTTAGCCTAGCATTTAGCCAGTTCCTTGGTGTTCATACTTCACTTTTAAATGTATTCAGACAACTAGCATAATTCCCTAATGTTCTGTGTTGTTACCAGTCATTCCCACCACATCTTAAATATAGTAACCCATCACTCATTCAGCCTGATAAACTACCCCTACAGAAAGAATAAACAGTCACAAATGAAATGCCTCCCTAGTACATGAAAGCTTGAAGAATTGCTTCTATTTCTGTAACTCATTACCACATATGAATATTTTCAAGCTGAGCTCTAAACACCCTCACACTGACTGTAGTTACTATTGAAAATAACACTTCACACTCACAGTGCAGAAGACAGGCCTGACTGAGACCACCTGGGTATTTTAGCAATGACAGGGAAGTTCAGCCACACCACAAAGTTATCTTCACATTATAGGCATAAGTCACCTATGACACAGACCTCTTGATTAAAGCTCTGCTGGCCTCCAAACTGCTCCTCCAGCAAGGTGTCCAGACCCAAGATCAACCTATTAGCCAGATTAGCTGATCCTCAATTATGCTGGTGATTCACCCTGACACTGCAGGGTAGCAAGCAAAGCCTGCTATTAATAACTGCACCATTCCCTCATCCTCTTTCACAGCCCCTGAGCACCAAGTTCCTCCTTCCACCACTTGCACACAACACAATCTACAAACTGATTTCCAGAAATGGGTCCACAAAGACACTGAGATTCATCTTAATGCCAAGCTCAAGAAAATAATGCTATGTATAAGGTATCATATATTCAACTCAGGAAAAGGAAAAAGAGGGACACAAGAGCATGAGACAGACGGGGAAGGGCAATTCCTGCTTCTGCTCTAGCAGGTTTATCCGTCTGCATGTGACAATAGGATCTGCTTGGATAAGCCCTTACACCCTCTCTTGTGAATCCCATCATATGCTGCTATTGACTGAAGCTTCAGCTCCAACTCAGAGGCAGACAAAAGGCAGCTGACTTGTAGGAGGCCAACTACCTCAGAAATAAGCCAAATGGAATCCTTGCTCATGCCCTTTTCTCTGAGTGTGCAGTAACAAAGCAGGGAGTTACAAGTAGCTGCTTCTACAGCACGCAACACACTAACAGTGCAGATCTCCCTCCTAGTTTGGCAAACGGAGTGAGGTCATCTGAAAGCATTTAGCATTGACATCAAATGCAATTCAACAGTAACAGGAGAAAAATCTGATACAATTTAATTGCACACTCAAGCGTGCAACACCTCCATATTCACTCTACCAACTGGCATGCACCTCCCTTTCTTGCACACCCAGCTGTTACAGGCTTGGCCCTGTCCTGTCTGTATTCACTCAGGTACAAACAATAACACAACACAGGTAATTTCTCCATTTTCTTACCCAAAGAATGCAACGCTCTTCCTTTCGTATACCAAGATGCTTTTTGTTTGAATTTTAAAGCAAACCACGTATTTTAAATATTTTCACTCTGTTCTGCATTCAGCACATCTCTCATGGACAGAGCTGTGTATCTGTGCTTAAACTTCTTACTTTTCCACAATTTTCTTTTGGTAAACCTCTGTTTGCTTTAAAGTGCAACTGCAAGCTCTTCAAATCAATTTGATTCTTTTAGAATACCTTCAGGGAAAGAACATATAAACTATGGACCAATTCACTTGCATTACATTATTCTAACACTCATGGCAATAACATTACCATTTTAAGTTAAAACTATGGCCAAAGTGCAGTACCTTGATGTATAAAGGAGCCAAAAAAATGTGGAGACACGATCACATGAGTTGGAACTCTGACTTGTAAAAAGGCACACAGTGTCTAAATTCAGTTGTTTCACTGACACAAGCAAATCCCAAAGCACATCAGAAATAGTGTATTACACCCAAAGTATCTGACTGACTAATCTGACAGTTTACAGCCAATGATTTAGTTTTCAGCAACAGTAAAATTATGAAATAGGGGGGAAACAGATGATGATTATTAATAAGGTGAGATTTATTATGCAAAATGTTAATTCCTGATTAAATTTGATTTTTCACTAGTTAGCCAATAATAAATATAACAAACACTATATTTGCTCGGCAACTACAAGCACTACCCTCACAAACACACTCAATTCTCAAGTTATATATTTTATATATATATATATTTTGTTAACAAAACTGCTGCATTGCCTAAAAGAAACACCACAGCAGTATTAACTTTAGTTATCTAATATGTTGAGCCTAGTCTTTTGATTCTGGACAAACTGCAGTTCCTAAATAGCTACTTAAAAACTGGTTCAACATTCGTAATAAATTAAGGATTTCAGGACTAAAAGGGGAAATACTGGATTTATCCTTCAGATACTTTTTATGTGGATGGCAGAAATAAAGGAAAAATCTTTAAAACATAAGCAAGCTTTAAGTTTGCTTAATTAGTTGTTCTAATCTAATAAACAAGAGAGCTTAGTGGTTTATGTTCAAAGAACTGTAGAACCATAAATGTACCTTTAACCCTCAAAAACTTGCTCTCTGTAATTTAAAAAGCACAAAACATGCTCAGTTCTAATCTTGGTTTTATTGCTCTTTTTCTATGGAGAATACCATACCCTATACTTCAAGACAATTTTTCAAAAACAAGTGGCATATTTAGATTTTAAAAAGTTTAGTTTGTATCTCTTACCTTTATATGGCCTCAGGTATTTAATACTGATCCAGCCCCTTGTAGGGCTGTCATCAAAAAACTGTACATGGATACGAGTGGATTTTCCTTTTCCTCTGACTATTGTTCCCTCAGTTGGGTGGTTGTATATGAGACATGGCCACCAAGGATAACCTTCCATCTTGGCCCAGACCAAGTCCCCGGGAGAATAGTCACAGGAGACACTGCAGAGACAACAAATGTGTCATTTAAGGAACATTTAAAACAGCTGTCTTCATAGCTGGAACTGCACACTGCTTCTCTTTAGGTCTCAGAAGGCTCCCAGGTGGTGCACCCTGGATGACAGTCCTTCCATACCCACCACCAATACCTCTCGAAGTTTTTTGATTTGCTCCTCCAAGTTTCACTGGATCCCCACAGAGACAGAGCTTTATCAACAGAATGGTTTAGGTTGGAATGGATCCTAAAGGTAATGTATTTTCAAACCCCCCTGACACAGGCAGGGACACCTTCCACTAGACCAGCTTACTCAAAGCCCCATCCAGCCTGGCCTTGAACCCTTCCCAGGGATGGGGCATCCACAGGTTCTCCAGCAAACCTATGCCAGTGCCTTAACCACCTCACAGTAAAAGAATTTCTTCCTAATATATACTCTAAACTTACTCTCTTCCAGTTTAAGGCCAATCCCCCTTGTCCTGTCACTACATGCCCTTGTAAGAAGTCCCTCCCCAGGTCTCTTGCAGGCCTCTTTGGGCACTGGAAGGTGCTGTAAGGCCTCTTGGGAGACTTCTCTTTCTNCCACTAGACCAGCTTACTCAAAGCCCCATCCAGCCTGGCCTTGAACCCTTCCCAGGGATGGGGCATCCACAGGTTCTCCAGCAAACCTATGCCAGTGCCTTAACCACCTCACAGTAAAAGAATTTCTTCCTAATATATACTCTAAACTTACTCTCTTCCAGTTTAAGGCCAATCCCCCTTGTCCTGTCACTACATGCCCTTGTAAGAAGTCCCTCCCCAGGTCTCTTGCAGGCCTCTTTGGGCACTGGAAGGTGCTGTAAGGCCTCTTGGGAGACTTCTCTTTCTCAGCCTGAACAACCCCAACTCTCTCAGCCTGTCTACACAGGGGAGGTGCTCCAGGCCCCCAAGCATCTTTGTGGCATCCTTTGGACTCAGTCACAGAAGACTGGCTGAGGTTGGAAGAGATCTCTGGAGGTCTTCTTGTCCAACCCCTCTCTTCAAGCTGCGCCACCTACACCCACAGGTAACCAGACTCCGTGGCTTTTACGGAGGGGGAGAATAGCTGGGTCCAACCAGACCTTAACTAAAAGATTGCAGACTAGGCATTACACATCATCTAACACAACTCAGACAAGTTTTCCTGTAGAGACTAATTATCAACCAGGCACCTGAAGGAAAAGAGTAAGATTTAAAAAAAAAAAAAAACAAAAAAAACCAAACCTCAAGCTACAAAACTGAACAAATAAAACACTGTCCCCACTGCAAAGCACCTGATCCAGCTTTTATTTTCTGTTTCCTCCTCCCCTGAGACTTCAGCCACTGCCACTCTCCCACACATGATGGCTGGGATACTCCTGAGGGCTGTGGCCCAGGAACCAGCAATACTCAGTTTGCTGACACGTGGGACACAGTACAAGAGAGACATGGAGATCCTGGAGTGGGTCCAGTGGTGGGCAACAAAGACGATTAATGGAGTGGAGCATCTCCCTTTGAAGGAAAGGCTGAGAGAGTTGGGCCTGATCAGCCTTAAGGAGAGAGGACCAAGCAGGGCCCTCATCGATGTGTATCAATATGTAAAGTGGGGGGCGCCAGGATGCTGAAGCCAGGCCCTTCTTGGGGATGCCAAGCAACAGGACAAGAGGCAACAGCTGGAAATGGATGCACAGGAAGTTCCACCTGAATACAAAGAACTTCTTTACTCTGTGCATGACAACAGGGTGCCCAGAGAGGCTGTGCAATCTCCCTCACCGGGTATACCCAAAAACCGCCTGAACGCAATCCCGTGCCATGTGCTCTGGGACAATTTGGACCAGATCACCCACTGTGGGCCCTTCCAACCTCACCCATTCTGCGGGACAGCACGGAAAGGAAGCGAAGGCACCAGTGAAACACTGTTTGCAAACAGCGAAACCCAACCCCGCGCCGCGCTCTCCGCTGATACCCCCCAGTCCCTCCGGGAGCGCGGGCCGGGAATGGGGCCGGGATACCCC
>VXBX01009897.1:414659-473491 GCA_013400415.1 Scytalopus superciliaris | reverse complement strand
TGTAAAATGATCCATATTCAATTTCCTGTCAGATCATATTTCAAATGTCTTAGATGTAAAAGAAGTAACAAAATGGCAGACGTTTCTCATAGAGTACTGGCATGCTCCATCTAGACCACTTCATTGTTTCATTATTACGGAGATGTGATTTCATTGTACTGTTTTCAGGGAAGAGATAATTTCTAATATGGGCAAATTCATCCTGGCTACACATGAAGTAGTATATTTTGCTTCTTTTCATCCACAAGACGAGGAACTGATTTAACAGCTTTTTGGTTTTATACCATCTGGAGGTTCATATTTGACTTATGAAATGATGTCATACGTACTTAGCACTGAACAGATAGTAAAAAGGTCGCCTGCAGTTCAGGCTGAGGTGGTTTTATTGCATATTATAGGGAATGTAAAAGTCTTGGTTCATGATTACTAGAGGCAGAAAGAAGAATTCAGGGAAGGAGAAAATGACTGACATAAATGATGTTCTCTTAAACCTCCGCATTGCATTCTCTTGAACAGAAAATAAATCTGTACACCCAAGACCACACACAGTATGAGTTGCCTATTCCCTTTCCCAGACTGGTACTGGCTCAGTTCTGCCTCTGAAAACTCACATAGAGCAGTGCTTTCAGAAGGGCTCTTTGCTGTGAATGGTAGTTTGGGGGATGATATACCTATTCTACCCAAATGCCTGGGTGTCATTGTATAGGTGGATTTTTGAATTAAAGTGCTTTGCTGTATCAGTCTCAAGAGGAGATGTAAGAAAACAGACATGTATTTGGCAGATGTTTTCCTGCCACCTAAGGCTGTGGTGGACATGCTGAACTCTCCCAGTGGTTGCACTGTCCTTATGTGAACTGGGGTTGGTGGGATCGAGATTCTTTGGCTGTTTCTCAGTGCAATTGAAGCTGTGCTTCAGCCACTCTTTAAAGCTTTTATTTGAGGCTACAAATGCTAGAAATGAATTTTTAAAGGAAAACCAAGATAGACTTATATTAAGGGTAATCTCTGGTGGGGGCTTAAGTTATAGGCAGAAGTTACACCACTTACATCTCAATATATTCAACCTTAAGTCTATATGGAATTTATGGAAGAATGCAATTCACCTCAAATGTATGAGTGTTTGTTAATAACTGTTAAAAGCTTACCATGGAGCTGAAAAAATTGATCTAAAGTGTGAACTATTTTTATAAAGGTGCATGGATTAATCTATTTATGACATTAACAAGAAAACAGTCTGTTCCTGCATTAAAGTCAGTGCAGACAACTCTGAAATACTAGGTACCTGGTACTCTGTGGCACAGTCAAGGTCATAATCCTTGACCTAACTTAAAGGTTTTCATGTGGATGACCTGAATGCTGACCAGTGAAAGGAAAGATGGAGGCTGAGGCTCTGCTACATTTCTACATGTGTTTCTTTTTGGTGTGAAAGAAACCCACCATACACCTTCTCTTGTCCCTTCAGGCTGAGTTTGTGTCTTCATGTAGGGAATAGAAATAACATATTGGTCTTGTAATGAGCTGCTGAGAGGAAGAGCAGAAAGGTTCAGTTGTGTGGTGCTGCTTAATTAACAGCAGTTGTGAAGGCAGGGTTGGGGCCTGAGAAATTGGAGCAGACAGGACTCTGATCCTGTTTCCCACACAGGTTGTCACCCAGACTGGGAATTCAGAGCCATTTACTCATCCCCTCAACCCTCCTTCTTGTGCTCCAAAGTTTTAATGCCTAAAATACCCATTCCTGAGTTGAATGCAGTGAGCCATGATGACAGGGAGTGTGTGAAGAAATTTGTGAAGAAGAGTGAGAATTGTCTGCTCAGCCCTCGAGGTGGGGACTGGATGGGTAGAGAAGAAAAGACCTGACTCAGCAACCACCTGGCTCAGCCAGCAGAGCTGTATCAGCACACGTGTAAGCTGCTGTGTTATCCCAGCCACTGGGGAACGGTATCAGTGCTTTGTTTATCCATCTAATCACCTTCAACTCCCCTTGACTTGAAGCATTAAAGCTTCTGCCTCGTGGCAGTGGGAAAATGAGCCTTGCAGGGCCTGACTGAAGAGAACCACTTTCGGAGCTCCTGCTGCAATGTTATGACGAGCTCCTCAGCTGCAGCTTAAAGGCCCAACAGAGATTTTTGTGATTCGACTCGAGGGATTGCTTTCAGACATGAAGCAAATAAGTGATTAAGTATAAAGAAGATGTGGTAATGAGTTTCAGATGAGGTCTTTTATGTTTATTAAAAGAGGTCTGAAATTCTGCTGCTGCTGTGACTTCTTGTTTTCCAATTTAAAAAGTCGTCCTTGGATCCCATACTGCACACTGCTTACAAACTGGGAGATCCTATTACTGTAATATTGTAAAAGAAGTCTTAAAAATAAAATAAATCCAGTAGAGTATAAATCTTTTTTCCAGTATATAGAAAGGCAATGAGCCATTTTAAGAGCAGGAAAAACATGCGTTTTGAGATCCAATAGATCATCTAAATTGGTCCCAAACCAAACTTTAAAATGGCATGGCAAAGACTTGCTTTGAATAAATTTAGCATTACAAAACTCAGTAAATCAATCTGGATCTGCTGATTGGTTCGTACTTTCTAATATTCTGATTAAGGGTGGGGAAAATGGCTTAGTAGATAAGACCCTTGAAATAAATAGGACCCTTTCTAACTACTACAATGGCAAAGTTTAAAAATGCCCTTTCAGTTACTTCCATCTAGCTTTTTATTGCAAATTAACCTTGTGAATTTCTAGGTAATATAAACTTTAAAAACTTGTTCTTCATTTTCTGACATTGGTGTGTTTAAGATTTGGATTAGTGAATCTAAAATTTCTCACTTGCCTGAATTCCTGCAGCTATCTTGTAGGTAGAGGATTAGTCTAGATTGCCACATCATATATTTTCAGTCCAAACCTTGCCTTCCCAATGGTGTACCTTGGAGCTAAAACAAGCCTGTGTGTAAGTCCTTTTATGTAAGCACCTCGTGATTCTGAGCTGCAGAAGAAGCCTCTGTTCAAGGAAACCTGTCTTTGTAATACTAAATGATTGCACTCCCTTTATCTTAGTTCTCTACTTTGCATGATGTTATGATGTTTAATAGCACTGACCTGATTTTCATGGGTATACCACATTTTCTTGTATTCTTTTATTTACAAATAAGCTATGAACAATAGGAGTCTCACATTGAAAATGTCATTCTTGGTGTTTACCCTCCCTTCACTGCCTTCCCCTCCTGCCCACCCCCCCATTATTTTATGCTGAGAGCTGCTCAGCAATTACTTTCTAACTGCTTTTCTGAACCAGAATGTGGAAACAGGTGTGATTTAGTGGAATTGCTCACTGAAGGGACCAATACATATAAAATGTGATTCTTGCAGTACTGATGGTGAAATCCAAACATACTCTGTTTCTTTAATGAATTGTCTGCTATTTTATTACTGTTTGAATTGCATTAGGAGAACAATAAAATTTAATGCTTGAGCATTTAGACAGCAAGAAATGAGAACATCAAGGGTACTTACATTTTCTGGGCTGTTTAAATTCTTTGGATTTTTTTTTTTTTTCTTTTTAGTGTTCCTAAGGAACAAAACCTCCTGTTATGCACACAGAACATTTTGCTTAGGAGAATCCTTAGCATATCTCTTACAGTGTTTGACAGGGATTTGTGCTTACTACAGAGATGTACAGTCATATCTGTTTGTTAAGAGACTTCGGCAGTGCAGACTGGAGAAAAGTGTAACAAGTAAAACTCTCTTAGTCTGAGATAAACTTGGAAGATCCACATAGAAAAGAAATAACGCACTTCTGAAGAGTGAGAAAAAAAGAGAATTGGAGAAAATAGATAAAATATGTTAATACTCGGTGCTAAGGCCTAAATATGTTTGATTTACTTGCTGTAGGTTGATGCCTTGCGGTTACGATTGGAAGAAAAAGAAACCTTTCTGAATAAAAAGACAAAACAACTTCAAGACCTCACAGAAGAGAAAGGAACCCTTGCTGGAGAAATTCGAGATATGAAAGACATGTTGGAAGTAAAAGAAAGAAAAATTAATGTCCTTCAGAAAAAGGTAAGATCACTGATGAAAGGGTATGTTGTACAACCTTTGAGGCACATTTAAGGGGAGTACATTTATTTCTTATAATGTATTTTATTATATTAAAAAATGCAAGAAATCTGTACTGTCAAGTAGTTCTATAATATAAAATGTGTTACTGTTATCCATGGGATCATTTTTATAGTATTACATCACAAAAATATTAGGTGATGCAGTTGTCACAGAATTACTGGAATTAAATGAAAGTCCTAAAAATCCTGATAAAACTACTCATTTCTCAACGTGAGGGTTTCAGTTATCCTTATGAACACTGATTATGGGCCTGCTAAAAGATCAGGATACTGTGTTTTTAGCCTAAAGACTTTTTTTTAGAGGGAGAGACGAGTGTGTTGGAAAGAGGTGGGGAGTGGGGAAGGAAACTGAATTAAGTGAGTTTTCTGTTTTTCCTGTGAGCTAAAGACATTAAGAAGGGAGGCTCCCTCCAAAGAGTCAAATAGTCATATTTCTAATTTTCCACAAATTTAACTAACTACATTTGCTCTCTTTGGGAAGTTGAGTTCCATCATTATAGTTTCCACCTGGGGAAGTGGAGAGGGAATTTCCTGTAAAGGCAGCTGTGTAAGGGTTCTGTATACAGTAGCAGAGCGTTTCTTTCCATGTCCTTTTTCTCACACTCACAAAAACATTTTTGCTACCAGGTATGTTCTCTGTGTGTTGTGTGTGACAACCTTTACCATATGTAGATAAATTGAGAAAAAGTTCCTGGCATGATTTATATTTTACTGTTACTTCTCCACTCCTTTTACAGCCACTCAAAGAATGTCTCCTCCTCTTTACTCTATCATTATGTAGGTAGTTCATGTTACTGTGGTTTTCCTCCAGGATTCATACAGGGTTCACATGGTCTAGCTGTGCGTCTGTCTGCAATTGCTTAAGTACAGAATTAAAAAAGCCAAGGCCTTATTTTCCTGAAACTGAGAAAGCCTGCTTTTGCAGGCCTGGCCAATAAGGCCTATTGAAACTGCAGTAGAAGTACTCATGCACTTTAATCCTATTTCTGAATATTTGCCTTATTAGCAATGCTTGTGATATCAGAGATAGCAAACTTAAAGGCTTTTATCCTGTGCTGAATACTAATTAGCTTGGGACATTATTAGAGCATTTAGAAGGACAGAATGCATCTTTTCTTGTTGTTTGTATTCTAAAAAAAAAACCCCAAGCCTTGAACAAACCAACAATTTACAATTTCTCTTGTACTTAAATCTTGCGGAAATGGATGAATAGGAGGAATATGGGGATCAGTGATTAATATTTTGTGATGAATAACTGATCACAGAGTTAGCATGTAGATGTTAGCATGCCTAAAAATACTAGTTGCAGATTATCACTGCTCCATTACTTTGTTTGTAGAAGAATGTCGTATTTGGAAAATATATTTTAAAAATTACCCTTAAGTCACATTTTCCCATTTGGATCATTTTTTTTACTTGCGTGTCTCTTCCAATATTCACTCACGGATAATTTGACTAAAGAAAAATTTGACTGAAATATAGTCCTGCTCTGCTCAGCCCTGTATTTAAATAAATATATAGTATGATACTACAAAGGATGTTTTCACTGATTACTCTTAATGTGTCTGCTGTGCAATTCTGAAGTGAGAAATTCTGTATATTACCAAAGCGAACCCAGGCTTTTGCATTCATCTAGGGGAAAAAAAAAGAAATATCTGATTTTCTAGTTAACCCAGGTTGTTCAACTTCATTTTGGCAGCACTTATCAGATCATGACTTCTCATGGATAGCCTCCTTGGGCATCCCAGTGTCCTTGGCAGCAGATGAAATCTCATCTCTGGACCACAAAACTTGCATGCAAAAGGGAAAGTTCTCAGTGTCTGTTTACTTTTTTATTATAGAAGCTTTTCTGGCATTAGTGCCTTTCAGTTCTAGGTAATTTTATCCTCACTCCGTGCAGTTTTGTGTCCCAGGGCATTCATACCTCAGGGAGTCTCTGTGTTCTGTCAAAGGCAAAGGGAGCACAGCTCATGTTTGACCATGGGCAGATTGTTCATTCGGTCGTGTGCTGTTTCAGGAGTGTGTGAGGCTGTACAGTTCTGGTTTCTAGTGTAGTGTTCTTACTGTAGTATTTTTGAAGAGTCCCTTTTCAGGGATTGTCAGATAATGCAGTATTGGATGCTGTGCTTTAAGTAAAAGATTGCCCAATGTACCTCCTTTCTCTCCAGTTTTGACAGCATGCCTTTCCAACTGCAAGCATATGTAAGAATAAATTTTGTTGGAAAAGTTTTAATATATACTGATTGCAGTAATTTTTAGCTTTATTTGAATCTAATTATCATTTTATCCTTTATTCCCTTCTGGATTGCATGTGCCTCTTGCATTCCTCCAGTTTTTGCTCATCTTCTGACTTTTTTGCCACTTCTTGTAGTATTGTTTTCAATTCAGGTGATGGCAGCAACACACATCAGCATGCTGAACATTGAAAAATTATTTTTTTTTTCTCATTATGCACATTTATGGAGAATGTAGGAAGCGGAAAGCAAGATGGACCGTTTCTTGTGACACTCGGGAGCTGAAACCATGACTGAGCCCTGTAGTGGATTGTCCTGCCTTTACATATCCTCTTTCAGGACTGCTCTAGTTCTGGCTTATCCTCATGAAAGTCCTTCTGAAAATGCAGAAAGTGATTCTAGTTCTTCTTCGTGAGTTCTATCTAGACAATAGATTTTTCTGACTGTAATATTATAATGCCTGACTCCATTTTCTTCTTTCTATGCAAGGCCAAATTTTATCTTTGTGTTTTTATTTACTTTTGATATGAGGACTTGTGAATAACCAGCTATGTTAGTGCCTTCAGCTATAGATGCAGGATAGATGGCTACATCTCTCTCTACTCAGCTTGAAGTACTTCATTCAGCCTAAAATAATATTTGTTTTAATGGTTGTATTGAAGTAATTGAAGAGGGAAGAATTTGTATATAGTGCTTAGAAATATTTCTGTCAGTAATAACCTGAAACTGAGTAGGATAGAATATGTAACTTGGAAATATGCAATTTCTAGTATTTGGTCTTTCTCTTATGTACATAACGGTTATCTGCTGTGTAAAACAAATACATGAGACCAGATCAAACCCAAAAAAGCTCCCTTTCAAAACTGGAGCTATTTCTTCTCCTTTCTGGATAGTTGTTACACTTGGAGGACAGGATCGGTTGTGTTGAGGGCTCCCCACCAAGGGTGTGGAAGAAGCAAAACCAAAACAGCAGTGGTGAGTGCACCGGGATGGCATAGGGACACACACAGGGCAACATATTGGAGGAAAAAAGTTAGATAACGCCAGATAAGTGGTGCATTGTCCTTCCATGCCATATTTTTTGTGTAATTTGGGACTAAATTGAAAAACTGCTACACTATTCAGTATTATGTGCAGGCTTAAGAGAGGCCCAGCACTAGAACAGCATGTGTTTAGAGGATTTGGATCAAGGTAGATTGGCATGGAGTAATAATAAACTTATGTCAATGTCAGAGGTGCAATATTACTTAATATTTCTTTCTTTTAGAATCTTTGGCACCACTGTTCCATTTTAGTGCCAGTAAAGTTTGGTATGCTGTTTTAATAGCCTTGTTTAACCTGGCAAGGCTAGTATTACACCTCATATCTGTCAGTTTAGCATGCAGAGGGGCAGACCTCAGAAATCTTTATGTATTTTGTACCAGAACATGTAAGTTCTATGAATATGGCTGAGTTGAAGGCTGAAGGGCAAAAGTGCTGAACTTGGTGATGATTCTTTCATGTCCCTTTTAGCTCACAAATTCTCTCTTGTACAGTGGCTATAACTGGTGTGTTTTGTCCTTGAGGAATCTGTAGATAGTTAAAACCACCAGTTATATGCTCTGAAGTATGAGTCTTGGTGTTGAAAACAGTAGCTCTTGAGACAAGAACAGTGTAGAGGATGTAGACCTGGATCATATTAGGACAACATCTTGTGGAAATTCTTTTGTGGGGACTATCATAAAAGAACACTGGGTGAAGTGAGCTAATAGAATATTCTACTTTGACTTGCAACATAACTTTTCATGTAAAATGTTACAGTTTCCATCTTTAATAGTTTAAGCTTTGTGATTGATGAAGTGCTACATGACTGAGGGCCCTAACCTACCAGCTAGTTAGCATTTGTAGGAAATGTCATAAAGTCTTAGTTCTCATGTAATAATTGGAATCTTTACTTGGAGTGGCTGGGCTGTTCCCATGAGGTGATATTATCCAGTTGATGTTAAATTAAAATGTGTTGTACAGTTAATTGTATGCATTACTGTTAGCTGTCTTCTGAAAAAGAGAAAATTTACATACGGTTGGATTAGGAGTGAACTGGGTAAACACAGGAGTGCCACTCTTGAGCTAAGAAGTTTGCATCAGTATTACTGCCTGATGCAGGAATCCTGGCTGAGAATACCACTGAAATTTGAACTTCTGAATCCAGAATGGTCTGGGAAGACCCAAGAGATCTTTTTCTTTTGTTTGATCTCAACAAGTAAAAAGTGCAAGCACATTGCTGATAGAAGATGCCTTGGATTTCCCCCCCTCCCCAGATAAGGCAGTCTGAATAAATATGGCCAGTTGTTCATCCAGGATGGTGGTACTGATCCCAGTGCATTATCCCCAAAAAGGATCCTCACGGTTTCTGCACAATAAAATGCAGCTTTGGGACCCTTCACCTTTGTGTGTGCTACACATCGAGACTATTTGATAAATAGAAATACCTCCTTAAATCTAACTCAGCCAGCTGTTGGGATGCTCTGCACCTGTGCACAGAGACACTGAGAACAATGTCATTGAGATTAGAGACAGTGATAATTTTCACTGTTCTTCAGCTTCTTTGATTTCCCATTCTTTGTGACACATTACACTACTAAGTTTTTGCAGGTTATAAAAGATCAGTGGAAATATATGATTTAATATACATTCCCTTAGTGAAGTCAACCTGAATGCTCATCCCGCCTAAAAGCACAGCTATGAGTTTAAGTACATCCTTGCACCTTGAAATCCAGCATTCTTATAAACTTTCCCAGTCTGTGATTGAATCAATTTGTCTTTTCCAATGAATTTTGTACCCACTGAAAGTAGAAGCCCAGAATTTTGTTGTTCCCATTCCCAATGGTCTGCTTGCTACTGCTTCTCTTTTTCAAGTCTACACTCCAGAAGGAGAACAGTGGGATTACAGTCTTCTGCTTACTGGCCTATTTGACATTAAGCACTTACCTCTGTAGGAGAAAATCACTGAATTCCTCAAATGGAGTTTCATGAGATTACAAAGTCTGAGAACTTTTATCTGATGCCAGCTCTGTAAACATGGTAATTTTTGAAATATCAGGTATATTGTAAATCATGGGCTCTCAAGGAAGTGAAGAAATATTGACTGCACCTGGACTTGCAGCTTGCAGTTTGTTATTTGGAGGTGTGCTTTGGAATATTCATGTCTAAGCAGGTCTCCTCTTTATCAATGGCAGCAGATAAATGAATGGAATGGCTGGAGATGTTTGGTACCAGGTGTTTGGAAAACTTCAGAATTGTCGCTAGGTTTCTGTATAAGTAACTGAAGCTGCAAATATGTCTTAATTTATAGTAATTATTTCTGCAATATTAGGGGAAGCATCTATTCCTTGGGATGGCCTTTACTTGTCAGAAAATATTACAAGAAGCAACACACATGCAGTCTTTACAGGGAGTGTGATCAAACTGCAGTTGGTTAGACTAGTCTGGTTCCTGTACCAATAATGTACATCTCTGAACAGGGAACAAAGGAACCTTTGCATGTTTGAAAATTCTAATTGTAATTTAAAATCTTTAAACTTAAAAATATTAATTTGACTGTCTTTGCCATCTGTGGAAAAATGAACATTTTGGATACCTCTTCTAATTTATTTGGAAGCCATAGGGTAAGAGATTGTTAGTGAAAGTGAAAAAAGTACTTATTACTTGAAAAAATAGGCTGAAATAAATGCCTTCATGAGATGCTGTAATATATTTGTTTGTGTAGCTTAGTTTGATACTGTTACTACATACATTATTAACTAATACTTTAAACATTCTAAATGTAGTTATATGTACAGAAAGGAGGCAGTCAGTTGTAAGATCTAAAGTATGTGATGTAATATAATATGTAAATGAGAGATGGACCTCCCCCCCCTTTTTTCTTTTTTGGAAATAGCAAATGTGTATGTGTAGTTAACTTGTATTTGGAATTTTAAAGATACATCATGAAGTCTAAATAGTGTAAGTTATTCTCGATCAAGTTATGCTGGCTGGTGTTGAGAGGGTTCCTCACACACAGCTCAAGCGGCGAGGACGGAATGGTTCAGGACTCAGGCTATAGGAGCACACACAAGTGCTCTTCAAACCAGTGCCATTTGCAAAGTGGGACTGAGCTTAATGAGGCCCTTACGTAAGAGTTTCACACTGCCAGTGTGATACTCGTGCTACTGGCGAGGAAGGAAGCTGCCCTTCAGCTCTGAAATGTCAATACTAATTACCAAAGTTATCTTTAAATAAGATATTAAGTTTTATTCATGCCGAGAAAGCAGCCACCTTGCATGCTGGGAATTTCAAGCTGTCTGAAGAATAATACTTTATTTTTAATAGAGTTGGAGGAAATTTCTTTTTAAGAGTGACTGGGAGAAAAAGAAAGTAGAATTTGTTTTATTTTGGAGGTGCAGTAGACCATAAGGCAATTATTTAGGGAAATTGATGACTTATGTATCTGAAAAAGAATGAGAGAGAATCAGAATTGTTTAAGAGAAGAAATACATTTTTCTTCAAAATAGTCTTCTAAGAAATGTCATAGAAATGTACTGATTGGAGTTAGAAATTATAAGGGAGAATTTTATAGGTGTCACTGAGAATCATTTTACATAGAGGTATCCTACTGTCATGACTTATTTTGATTTTTTAGCTGCTGGCTGAGAGGGGAGTGTATTTCTGTGATTCACTGCTTTTGGATGTGCAGCTTTGAGTGGCAGCATGACTGTTTCCCCCTGTCTCAACATGACAGATCCAGCTGTTTATTGCTGAATCCTTGACAACTCATTTAAATAACACAAAATCAGATCCATCAAGAAACAGCCCATGGAACCAAGTATTGCACAAAACCAAAAGGCTTGTATGTCTTCTTTACACATTAATATTTTTTCTCTTTCAAGCTCTTTCAAGGTTCACTCTCCAGGTGACTGATGGGAGGAAGGAGGTTGGGTGGTGTCACCTTCTCCCCTTTTATGACTGACACAGACATTGACAAGGGGGATTAAGAGGGACAGGCAGATCTCAAGTCATAGTTTTATGAAATGTTCCTTAGGAAAATAAATTAATCAGCTTGTTAATTTTATGTAGTAAAACCCATGAGAAGACAATTTTAAATCCGGGGTGATTCAGAAACAGTGCATTTTATGTATGATTTCAACTGAGAGAATAATGTTTTTGTCATAGTCTGATGCATGAAATATTTAGCAATATAGTGACTGAATAACTTAGTAATCTGATAAACCATCCTTACCTTTTGCCGAAATAAGACAGTAGATCCCACTGCCTGTGCTCATCTCCTTGCTACGATAGGCAGTTACACTTGATCTGCGACTTGACCTAATGTATGTCCAAGTTTGTTCTATCTGGAAATAAAAAAAGAAACATTTCCCAATAAATATAAAAGGTAGGCTCATGCATTAGCAGTTGTTTTTAACCAATTTTATAGTATATTAAATTTCTACTCTTTTCTGGCATAGAATCAAACACTTTAATTTCTGCATTGCTAGAGCTCCTTGATGTTGGCAGTCGTGCTTTCCTGGTGGTATTCCATTGCTGTCTGTCTGACTGAACAGTCTGTGACTAGAGAGTATAATACCTTAATAAATTGGATATTTTATCACTTTTGGAAAAGCATCACCTCTCACCTTTGAGTGGAGCTCTTATTGGCTTTATGAAAGCATGAAGTTCAAAGACTTGAGAGTATGCATGCAGATAAGTTTAACGGTAACAATAAATGAGAATTGTTATCTTCATACTTCTCCCTTCATATTATTGTTACCAGATGTAACCAGAGCTAGTGGTGCCAATTTGGTCAGATTGCTTTGATAATTTTCTTGTTGCCAAGTAGTATGTATTTCTTGGTGGGGGAATCAGTGGTGGTATGTTTGAATATGAGTAGAATAAATCCAAATTTAGAATGGAATCTGAATCTAATTCACTTCCTTCTAGCACACCTGACTTTAATTTTTAACGCCTAGCTAGCCGCAGTGCTAAGATCAAAGTGTAATAAAGAGAATGGACTAAAGCAGTTCTTGGAAACTAAAAAGAAAAATGGCATAACATTGTGTAATCTTTTATATATGAAAGAAATATTGGGTTTATTTACCATTCACTTAGGAATAAATCTGCAGTAAATTCACTAAAGGTAATTATGCCAGTGTAAACCCTTACTTATCAGGGAAAAAAATCAGGCCCATTTGTATTTATTGCCTAAGAGATGCCTTATATTTGACTGCAGAATTCTCCATTCATGTCCCCAGACAGGCACAGAATCCTTTATTGCTCTGTGCTTAACCCCATGCCAAAGTGACTGAACACCATGGGAACTCCTGCATATGCTCTCCGTAGAGCTACTGCTGGTCTTGGGTGAGAGGCTGCTAAAGGTCCACATGGATCCGTAAAGGATTCATCTTAAAGCTGCTGCTTGTTAATAGGATTGGGAGGGTGTTAAGGCACATTTTATCGTTGAGTGAAATACCAGCTGTGTCCTATCCCCAAATCTTAATCTATGATTAAGTCTGAATTTTTGTTGTGGCTATCATGGGAACCATAAATAGTTTGATTTGAATGTTAAGTTTTAAAAAATATAAATCCATGACTGTTGAGAGTTTCAGACTCTTTGCATGTTGGGAAGTGGATGTGATAGTAAACAACTGAACAATGTGAAGAACTTCAAAGTATAGAAATAGAATATGGTAATAGAAAACAGGGATTTGCTCATTTAGTTGCGAAAGAGATCATCCCTGTGAACTGTCCATGGGACCTCATTTTGCAAGTTGTATAGATTTACAAGACATGATTTCTTGTATGACATTTTGTGTGTTCAGCCATTCTCACTGTTTGCACATTGTAATCGCTACTTATTTTTATATACTGTCATTTTATGATATGTAATATAATTCATCCTCTACCTTGAAAATTCTGAGTTGCAACATGTTCCAGTAGTCCTTATTGGTCATTCCAAGTTTGAGGAGGGGGAAGAATATACACCTCATAGACACCTGTGGGTGGGATGACAAGGGAACCTGTTCATACCATGTGAATTGCCTCTCAAGGAAGAAGCATTTCTTATTTTTGTGCATATTGCAATGCTGAAAACAATATTTAATGCTGACAAATGTATTTTCTTATTGAGACCTGTTCTTCAGTTCACGCTGTTGGACATAGAACTAAGTAAGGGCTAAGGTTATGGGTTTTTTCGAGGTCATCTGGGGTGGGGGAAGGATGGGCAGTGCTGCAGTCACTGGTTGTCACTGTGCCTTAAGTGTTCTGCTGCAAAATCCATTAAAAAGCCCCCAAACCACAAAAAGTACAGGAACAGAAAAAGATTTGCTTGGGTTCGGTTTTAAACATTCCCCAGTTAACAGTCACAGACTACCTGATTAACTTCTGGTACTAATGCTAAAACAAAAATTCCCTGAATAGAGCAGAGGAAAAAGAAACCCCTGTATATACTTAGCTCTGGAATAAGATCTGTGCTGTGTCTGGCTATTCTGTAGCCTTGAACATCATTCAATCATTTATAACATCCTGAGTATTAGTAGTGTCTATCATCTTCTGGATGGGAGACACTGATAATAGAAGTGTTATCAGACTGTTGTAGCTTCATTGTTAAGCAGTGCTCAGGTTTTTTAAAATAATTTTACAGTCAAAGTTAAGTGAATGTTCTTGAGGAGGAAAGCCTGACAAAAATTAAGTTTTTGAATAATTCTAATGCTTGCAGAACTATGGAGATAAAGTAGTAGTCAATCTGTGTGATACATTGATATAGCTATCATCTCTCAAGGACTTCAAAGTGTTCCTAACTGCAAACTCCCAATCCACCACTCGTCTGAGGGTTTTCTCTATTGTCTGTCAAACAGGGGGGCACATGTTTCAGGCAGTGAACATGGACCTGACAGGGTTTAACACCAAGGGAGGGAGAACTGCATCTGACAGTTGCTGAAACTTCTCACTGTCCAGCAAAGAAATATCCATCAGAGAGAAGTGGTTACATGTGTGTTCCCAGTTTTAGTGTAGTCTGAGTGTGTCGTGTCACTGATGTTGTGGCAGCAGGTTACCTCCAAATGCATCTTTGGGATTTTTCTGTAATAGCCAAAGAAAAAATGAGTGTTCTTTGTAGATCCTTTCATCAAAACTTTTACAATAAATAAATTAAAAAGACAAAGAAAAAAAAGGGACGAAACCCGAAAGACAAATTAATAAGGATGGCTAAGTTGATTAGTAAATCCTACACATCTATGACCTAATGAAAAACTTGGAGAAAAAAGTGTCATAGATGTACTTGATAATAATTTTGCTTTATTTTTATATAGTGGTTAATATTAGAGTGAGGCTAAGTTATACATACAAACCTGCTGGGTTTTAGGAGATACACGATAGAGGAAGTTTAGTGAATTTTTTTTTTTTTAAAGCACATTTTTCATACCAAAAGCAAACTGTCTTAAACACAAAACCATATCAGATTACAGATTACTTCCTATTCAAACATTTATATAAAAACATTGCTGTCTTACCTTTGCTGCTATAGAAAAATCTAAACTGTTCAGCAGATGTTGATTAAAGACATCCAAGTTGCTGCGTTTAACATTTCAGTTTAAGTTTAGTGGTGCTTTGATAGTTTATATGTAGAAAAGCTGTGTCTGGCCTGCAGTAACTAATGGTGAAACTCAATATGTGCATTGTCTTTGGTGCAGCTACAGTGCAAATATTAAATTACATCTCATAGTTACAAGAATCTGAGTTCTCTGATGAACATTTTGAACACTTCAACTCTTAATGGGTGTAAACCTATGTACATTGACCATATGTTAATTTAGAATGGTTAAGAAAAGACATCTCTAAAGAGAGTGGGCAGGGATATATGTTATCCTTCTGCAAAGCTTTTCTTTCATGTAAATGCATTCCACTGTCCCTTCTATATGAATATGGATGGTTTCTGTAACCAGGGAGCTAAAAGGAAGCTTTCCAATAGAAAGGAGATTATTATTTCTGATTGATTACTGCCTAACCATTTAAGCTTCACTGCCATGGGTTTCCCCCCCCCTACTTTTTACCACTGGTACTTAAGGAAATTCATAAAATAGTACTATTTATTTGAAACTGTATTCTCCATTTCTAAGAACAGGGTGTGCTTGTCGTAGAAATCAACATAGCTGTATTGAATTCATATAATCATCCATGATTTATTGTAAGGAGGGGGAAGGGCTGTTATTTTTACTTTCAATGTAAAGTTTTTTGCTATTATAGGATTTTAAAATCTTTTTTCCACTTAAAATTAATTTAAATTTTTAGGGCATCCCTTCACTTAAACTTTTCTGTCCCTTTATGCCTTAATTTTTGAACAAGGTAGTGTAAAGTTAAATATTTGTCCTCTGTTGATTTGGATGAAGTATTATATTATCAATTAGAATATTTTACAGGAAATGTGGGAAATAAGAGAATTTTGGATATCTCAAAAAATTTGTAAGGCTGTGGAAAGAGATAGCTAATTAAGTATTAAATAAGTTTGAGCAGTTTTAAAGCACCCTACCTCCAGATTTTTCCCTATAGGTGTGAAATGTCTGTGATTTGCGAGTTCTATGTAGTTAATTTGTAATTTAGAATTGGAATCACTATACTTATGTGAAAGTCTGTGCATAAAGAAAGTATACTGATAGTTCTCTGTGTTCTGAAACAATCACATAAAACTGACATTAACTTAAACAATTTATCTGCCCATATGTTTGAAGTCTTTATACCAAATATGCTTAATATTGTCACACAGTTCCGTGTTAAAGGATTGTTGTGAAACTGTTAATGTAAAGAGATATGTAATTACTGTTATAATGTAATTTGTGGCCAGAGTCTTCTGACAAAATTAGTTGTATCTGCAGTTAGGCATTTGCTGTATCATAATTATGTATGGTCAGAGTTACACTGTCCCGTGGAACAGGGTGATGCTTAAATGTGCATTTATTTTGCTTTTGTCTAGACTCTTGTATCTTTTATAGCTTTTCACTGGAATCAAAACTACAGGAGTTACTTAAGTGGGAGATGTATTGAGTTTCAAATTCAAACCTTACAAAGCATGTTAAATATCTCTTTAAACCTTCCAGGAAAGGAAATAAAGGTGTTCTTTTCTTTCACTCAAGCTGGTGATTTAAAGAGCAACCTTAAGCTATCAATAGAAATATATAGTGGTGTTAGTAAAAACAAAACAGATATTTTGAAAGTATTGCAGTGCATATGTACATAAATTAAAAATAAATGAAAAATGTAAGAAAAACTGGGACACTACAACTTATGGTAGAGATTAAATATGCTGGCTTGCCTACATAGAAGTACATGGTATTTCAGTGGAGCAGTGACTTTTACTATAAACCATACATATACATTCATATAAACCAATATGAAACAAAATTAATCTAAGAGAGCAAGAATAAAAGTGAAAAAAAACACTGTAGGTAACAAAAAAATATTTATGTTGATTGAAGTGGATTTAAGAGTTATCAAAAAAGAGAAATTAACAACTATAGGTAAGATGAGGGACACTTAATTTGAAGTGAGAAGGCAGACTTTTATCCTACATATAACATTTTTCAGCATTTTCATTTAGAAAATATTCTTCCAAATTTCAATTAGGGGGGGAAAAACCCAACCCACCTTTAAATGCAGATGGAGAAAAAGAAATGATGACTAGCCCAAAAAAGAAATTTGGAGTGTTAATGCCAGGAGGCTGAAGGGAGCAGCTTGATACAGTTTAGGAGAGTATTTGAAATGGGATGTGGTAGTTAAAAGTGCCAATATTCTGTCCTCAGAAATAATGGGTAGTGGAACAAAAAAAAGATAACTGCTCTCTAAACAAATTTTGTGTCATCCCACCTGAAAAAACCATGCATGATTTCAGACATCTTGTGGTCAGAAGAACAGTGTAAGTATGAAAGTGTTAGACAAAGGGAATAGTTAGAAAACTGATGGGTTCAAGTATCTGTCTAAAGCTAATAAAGCTCAGTTTTTTAATTTAAAATTCTGAGGGTATAAATATCACAAATGAGGGTAAATTATTTTGGACAGTGTAAAACTTAGAAAATGAGTAGCATGAAATCAGATTGACAAGGTCATCTATTAAATGATTGGATAGTCTTCAAATAGGAAAAGAAATTCAATTGCCGTAGGTTTTTCATCGCTGGGTGTAACGGATCTTGGAGTACTGTAGTATGTTCCAATCCCACAAGCAGGATTTGAAGGAGATTCTTAGAGTGAATGAAAACATTGCTTTTGCTCTGGGGATTAAATCAGGTTTCCAGCTTCTCCACATCACAACCTGCTCAATCTTTTCACTTTGAAGTGAAGTCTGGTTGGAAGGTTTCTGCTAATTATTCAGAACTCAAGGTTATGGCTCTTTTCAGTAATTTAAAAAAAAAATCTTTTTTTCTGGATGCCTGTTTGCCTATTTTAGTATTTTTTCCTAAGTATGTAAAGTGGCCATATTCCTCTTTATTAAATACATTGATTTTAATAATGTATTATGGAGGGAAATAATTCTTATTAAAAATAAGATAACATGCTTTTTAGTGTCTTTCTTGTGATACTTTGGATATCCAAACCTAAATCTGCCTTCAGAACAGACTGATCATCTGTTTTATAGCTTAGGTTGCTTTTCCTTCTCTCTATATATTTCACTTCATATATCTGTGTATTTTAAAGCAATGCACACCACGTACACCTCTTGTGCTGCTTTGTATTCTTGTTGTCCGGCATGTTGATTTCTCCATGTTCCGTACTCTGGAAGACTTCCCATCCTACTGCCTAACTGGCTCCTGCTCTCTTTCTGCAGCCTCCTGAGGTGCTTATTCTTAGCCTATTTCCTTTGTAGCTTCCCTCTTCAGTATTCCCTGTTGCCCAACACTTGTCTATACAAGTTATCTGCTGCCTCTCTTCCTACAACCTGTTAACTCTTTTATGAGATGTACTGTAACTTTTCAATCTGGGCAGAGGCTCCCAAGTCTTCCCAATTGATAGAGACATAATAGGAGTGAGAAGATACAAACTAAATGGTAAATCACTATTCAACTTCAGTGATCTGTATTAAAATTATAAGAATGCCAAAGCAGCTTTTTTCTACATGTGAATTTAGATTATATCATGTTAGAGTATGTGTACTTTTCTGACTTGCATATGACAGCGTAACAGTTTTCCATTCCAAGTCGTCTTGAAAGATTCTCATGTAAGTTAACAGAGCCTATTTCATCTGCATCTATACCAAGCAATGCAGATGAGTGAAAGGAATCACCAGATGTTTTCAAACACCTGAGAGGCAGGATTGAGCAGAAAGGTATGATTTTTCATGGTTAACTTTGAGAAGTAGTACAGGTCATGTTTTCAGGTGCTCTCAATGTGCAAGTGGGCCAGACTTACAAAAAAGTTCAGTAATTAGCCATTATCTGGTAACTCCTAAAATATTGGGAGATGTAAGAATTCATACCCAACCAACCCAGCTTGAAAACCTGGCCCTTGTATATACAGACAGCTGTTCTAAGAATCATTAGCTTGTTAAGAATGAACATCTACTTCTTTGTGTCGTAACTGGAATTATGTGTTAGTCTATTTTATATTTCTGTATTTACTATCTGGAAAATACCTACTGCATTTTGAATTACATCACAATAAATACATATAATGAGAGCAAAAGCTTTTCAATGGATGCCTCACAAGATTGTGAGTCTTGCTTAGAGGAGTCCAAGAGTCAAGCTGTTTTGTTCAGAGAATTTATTGGCCCCTGAGGAGAAGGAGACAGAGACTGAGTATTTCCAGATACACAAGTGGATATTATCAGCCCAGGCTTCTTTTGGCTGGCTTCCTGAGGAAGGTTAATTTTAGCATTAAGTTCCAGCTCTTTCTCAGCTGGAGTCTGGCAACAGAAGCCAAGCTTTCAGTCCAGGAGCTCCCTTCTGTGTGACAGCCTTCTCCTCTCTTGGCTCAGTTTGCCCGCTGACCTGCTTTTATAGCCCTGTAAAAGTATCAGCTGACTTGAGGGCAGATCTCTTCCCTAAGCAGCCCTGGGGGAGTTTTCTTCTCTCTGTGTGAAAAGTCCATGCACACCTCTTCTTCCTTAATGCTTGTTGATTCCTCTGAATCCTTCCTGTACCTGTACGTTTGAACACTGTATTATGGAAGGAATCTAGAATCTCACAGTAAGTAAAAAGGGATGAAATATTTCCTTTAGTGACTGCACAATAAAACAAACATACATGCTTGTTTTGGAAGAAGAAGAAGAAAATGTACTTATCGCTCGATCTGTGATTTTAGCTGCATTTGCTTCTATTTATTGATGCAATAGAATGCTCTCAGTTCCTGCATTTGCATGAGAGAGTAGTCTGATGTTTCTAATTATGGAATAAGGACAACTTTTTTTTTTCCAAGTCACTTACAACAGCACTTAATTGCACGTACTGACCAGAGAACATGACTGTGTATTCCCAGTAAATTATATGCTTTCACCCCTGGTGATCAAGCATTCATAGGTTCTTTTCCTTCTTTATATGTATTTTTCTCCCTTCAAAATTCTAGGGCATTTATATTTTTTCTTTAGGTAAACTTCCAATCCTAGTGGATTTTCTTATATACTGTAATAATACTTTGTGCTTCTGTACTGTACAGTTTTGCCTAAGATTTTGCTAATCCTCAGTTGTTACTCCATACTTTTAGCAAACTGAATCATACGGAACATATAACGACATGGGAAATACTTGCACTTTATGGGCTTAGATATTTTGATTCTACCACAGACTTATTTGCTTTCCTCAGCCTACTTTGGGAAAGTTTAATTACTGTGTAACATCTGTTCAGAAGCTTGATATCAGTGTAAATTTCATGTCTTCATTAATCATATCTTTTTTTTTTGTATTCACAGCTTTATGACCTGTACTGTGGTGAATGTGTTGAATAGCCTAGAAATGGATGGATAGACAGAGTGAACACATGGGAGTAAACTGTTTAGTAGCAGGAATGTCTGCTAGATCTTAAAATATTCCTATATTCCTTAATTATTTGTTCTTTAGGACAAAGATTTGCCATAGGCAAATGTACCAAAACATTCATAGTAAGGTACAGTCTAAAAGAAACTATGAGTCGTGTCCAGGTGGGAGAACCCTCCAGCTTTGTGTTCCTGTGACAGCCAAGAGGGGTTCAAGGGCTGAAATTTTGTTTGTAGAGCTTCTGTGGAAAGTGGCCTCCATGTACTGCAAATCTATAAATAACATTCCTTTTCAGGTCACTGTACCTGTGACATATATGAAACTTTGAAAACAGCTCATTTAGTTATCAACTAATGGGAAAAAGAGATGGAAGAAATGCATTTCCCTATTATTATATGGAGTTCTGATAAAGTCTTTTCATTCAAGTTCAATAATCACAATCATACTATAGACCTTATAAAAATACAAAAATATAAATAAAAGCATGACTCCTTGTTTTCCCTTTTCAGAATAAAAATTAAATAGTGGACCAATTATTAATATTTCATAAAATCATATATTTATGTTGAAAAAAACCCTTTAGATCATTGAGTCCAAGTGTTAATCTAGATATAAAAATTATGTATGAAAATTTCAGCCTTATTTTTTTCTTTAAAAAGAAAGAAAAAAAAAAATTGAAATCCACACTGGAAAATAAGTGTGTGAATTTTCATTAATGTCTTTGCAGTTTGAGAGAAAAATATATGAAAGGTACCAACACAGAGCTTGCTACCCTTTCTCAGAACTCAAACAGAATCCACAGCATCTATGAGCATGTCGTGCTCTCTCATGATGGAGCCCTTGTTGGTGCTTGTGCACAATTTAGCATGAAACAGAAGAATTGGTAGAGTTCTGGTGAAAGACTTGGGAGTTCATTGGTGAAAGAGTCACTTCTGGCACTGCCCTCTGCTTCTAGTTCTTATCTTCATAATTGGTAGGGATCTGTGCTTTGAGCTTTTCTTTTTCCTGGCCAGTCTTCTGTTGAGTGTCTCTTGTTTAGGGATTATGGTATTAATTTTTTTCAGTTAAGGTATTTGATGACATAGTGGTGGAAGTGACTGAAATACTTCTGACTTGAGTTTTCAAAACCACATGTACTTTGTGTTTGAAATTTAGTTCTCTGTTTGTATTGTAGGTTTGGGGTTTGTTCATAAAAAAAAAAAAAGTGGTATCTTGAAGTAGAATGAAATTTAATCCCAAGAAGGCTTGAATACACCATTTCTCACATTTTTCTTAGAAATGCCTTTTGACCTGGTTATTACTGGGCATTCAATCTTGGTCCTTGTGTCCAAATCAAATTATAACTGCTCTTTTTCTTTTGTGACTGATTCTGCTGCCAGTGTTTGTTAATTACTTCATTTAAGTTTTCATACCTTCTTGTCTCCTCTTCTGTTTAGTTCGCTTTGTTCCTCCAAATACCAGCATCTGTGTAAACTCTTGGTTTTGTTTGTCTTGTATTTTCATTATATTTGGTTGCTACTACAGCTTTAGTGTTCAGTCATAAGAGCGTACTTTATTCATCCCAAGTCCTCATTTTTGTATTCTGGTCTTTGCATATTTGTTATAATTTCCAGTTACTTCTTTCAAAGGTGTGATGTCACCTTTGCTTCTCATCCTGGGGGCTTCTTTCTTTCTAATGAGAAATTAGAGAGAAATCTTCAGATACTCCTCTTCCTTATTCGGTCACATAAGGAGTTAGCCATGCATGCTGCAAACTTATTTCTTTTAAAGAGCCTAATGTGTGCAGTTGATAATCTGTCTCGTAGCCTGTTGACACTAACACAGTTTTACATGTTTAGCCTCATAAATTGTTGCTTGTGAATAAACAAAAATGAGTTGCCCTCTCTTCTGCATTATTCGTAGCAGGTGCAAACATAGAATAGGCATGTCCATTATACCAAATGGTTATTCTGTTAAATGTTTGGGTATGTTAATTTGCAGTATGTGATTTAGTTCTTTGTTCAGTAGGTTAGTGACAGTTTTTGCAGCTTGACAAATTTGGAATAAATGTGTGAGCGAATAGCTTTCATAAAATCTTGGATAGTCCTGCAATACCAAACATGAAGCAAGAACCTCTTTTCTGTAGCGCAGAAATTCAGCTAAATTCACAGTGCTCGTTTTTCTGAAGGGAATTTATTCTAACCACTGAGCAAGGCAGAGATCAAGTTCTCATGGAGTCTTTCACAACTGTCTTTGCACAGTCTTGCCTAACAAAATTAGTTGTACTTGGTATGTCACCCGAAGACATGACATTTTTCTCTATGAAATGGTACACTTGGCTTATTTAACATGTTACTGCCTGTTACAGGGGACAGTGTCTATCTGACAGTGCTAATACCGGGGAATAGCATTTTGTGAGTACAGAGGAAGTTATGTCTTAGGTAAGCTGTTGGTTTGGGTTGTTTTATTGAAATTATTCAAAATTGTGAAATAATGTAGCATTTTACATTGCAGTATTTCTGTGAAGACACCAGTTAGATTTTGAAGCCTTTTTTCCCTTACACGCTGTGTAAACAAATGTCCTCCTGGCGCAAAGCACTTTGTTAGAGATAGTTTGTGTGTCCAGATTAGCAACTTGAAACAAATGAAAAGGGAAGATGATGCGGCTGCATTGGATAAAATGGACACCACCATGTGGTTAATAATGTAAATGAATATATAGAAGATATTAATGTACATATATGGAATATAAGTGTAAAAATAATGATCAACTGTAAAAGTTTTCTAACCCCAGTATTAATCTGATCAGTTGTGTGATCCTAACAGCAAGAGCGTGATTCTAAAGAAGCAGAAAATATGTTGTGTTGAAATGCTGTAACTTTGGAAGGCAAGTGTAAGTGTGAGGAAAAATCCTCTTATTACCATCTGGGTTTTTTTGGTTGGGGCTTTGTTGGGTTTATTTGTTTTGGGGTTTTTGTTTGTTTGTTTCTTATTCTGGTCTTCTGTATTTTTCTGGGTTTTTAAAATTTTGTCAAGTAGAGTAAGATTCTGAAGGATTACTTTCTTTCCTGCTTGGATTAGGTGCATTGGGAAGGTAGCAATAGGGTGATTACTGGCTCACACCACTGCTCTGTTGCTCTTGTCATCAGGTTAATATGAGGGCTGATGTCTGAAGCAGCATTTGCTTCATTAGCTCCTTTGTGTCAGTCACTGTGCAGCTGCATTTTGGTACTTTGAACTGTAGTCCTGGAGGAAGTTTCAGGTAAAAACTCTTCAGAGAGATCAGTTGTCTTGTGTGAAAACCTTCTGAACCTATTGAACTGGAGTCTGCTTTTCCCTTGGACACACACCATATCCATGGCTGGAAACATTTTACATAAAGTAAGGGCTGTGTAATATTTATGGGAAGCTTTAAAAAATACCTTTCCTGTGTCTGATTTGGTAATCCACTGTCATATTGGCAGTGTAGGTTTGAGCTGGCCATAGGCTTTGAGCCATCTGAAATCTGGTGTTTAAGAAAGTCCTGTGGGGCAAAATAATGTAAGACTTTAGACCTAAAAGATACTATTGAAACATGAGGTATGTTGTAATGTGAAGTTAGTACAATGCTGCTGTATTACTTCAATTTGGAAAATATAAATTTGCAAGGTAGTAACAGGAAGGCACTCAGGAAATATTTTAAATTGAGAACATACTGTGCAATAGGCAACTATAGGTAAGAAGTGTTATTCTATTGAGACATAATCAAGCATTTTAGTGGATATTGGAACTGTTAATGGAATCTAAGAGTATTTTATCATGTCATTATAAGAGTAAAAGCTTTTTTCCAGTTACATTAGTAAAGCCAGAGATTAGAAGATTAGTATAAATCTCATATTTAATAAATATGCCTGGTTGCAAGCAGTAACCCATTTTATAATTTTTAAAGAGGTTTATATTGTAGTAAAAATTTTAATAAAGCATTAGTTTTTAGAATCTAAAAGTACATGTTTTTTGACTTTTGAAAAAATATTCCTAATTAGTGCTTGTCCGTCTGCTACTTAAAAGGAGGAAAAACAAAGTGGAAGTTAATGGGTCTGGATGAGGAACCACTTTTGGGGCAGCCTCCTTCAAAACAAAAGACAATTCTGCAGTATCAAGCTCTAGAAGCAGAAGTTGTCTTTCAGTGAACTCATTTTGTTAATTGAAATCCTGCTTAAAGTTAAAAATGTATTTAGGTCAGATTGTGATTCTAAGTGTAAAACCACCCCCTTTTACCCCACAGGCTGAAACTTCAAATAGCTCCTGGAAAGGCTGTTAATTTTAAAATACTTCGACTGACTTGATATTTATTAACTGTACATTATTTGGTAAAAAATTCTGGCTAAAAATGTGTAGTGCTTTCCAAAAACTATACTTCTATGTTGAGCTTTTAGGTAGTAATATTTTTACAATAATAGTAGGGAAAAATGATATAGTTTTTTTTTCTGGGTGCTTCATTACAAATTGTGCCCTGACACATCCAGACATAACCGAGCAGAGATGTTTGGACATCTCTAGACACATCTATTTTAGTGAGTCACTACCAAAGCTCATTTCATGTTCTGGGGTATCCTGAGATGGTTCTGAAAAGGGCCTTGTGAGACAACATTTACTTACTAGTAAAAATGAGTTTTGTGTAAGGAGCCATTTAGAGTTTTGACATTTCTGGTTTGATTAATAGTTACATTACTTTTGTCTTTTGTTATCTATGTGTGTGAGGCAGCAACTAAAGTCTGAGAAGGAAGTTTTAAAGTAGTCATAGATAATACTTCTGCTGGGTGAATGCTGTTGTTTATTAAACCTCTTTTTCTTGTAATGCCGTATTGTTTAAAGTAGAATGTAAAAGTGTTTTGGAAATTGTTCAGTAGAACTTCTTGTCTTAAAATACCAAGACCTTTTTTAGGAAGTAATGAAAATCATACATGCAAAGGTTCTGTTTTCTCCCCTGGATTTTAATTTTAAATTTAAAGTAAGCTAATACTATTGATTTACTACACTGGAAGAGACATGACCTGTGTTTTAATATGACACAAATCTCAAAGTCTTCTGCCTAGAGAAATGTAGAGAAAAAATAATTTTAGGATTAAAACCCGGTGTTATGAAATACTTGCCTGAGTTTTTAAAAACTCAAATATAAAGCAAAGGGGAAAATACATGTAGCTAAGTGTAAGTGTATGGCTTTATGGTTTCACTAGCTAGGCCTGAGAAGTCTCAGGGAAGTTCTGTTGTATGAGGTCTTAAAATCTCTTATACTTTAATGCATTTCTCTAAAGGCAAATTGTTATAGCATGGAACATTCTCTGGGATTATATAATTTTCTTGCAAGTGCCATAGTACAGTACCTTAATTTTGATAATGAAAGGAATTTTCTTTTGAGAACTTGGGTTACTGTGAATTTTAAAGCCTGTCTGTGGGTGAGATTTAATTTAATCCCTTGAGTATTTAATAAGCATTCCTGAGACTGTCGCCAAAAGGTGACAAGATTAGCACTTGAGGTTTATTGACAGGATGTCTCATAGGAAAGACATTTATCTGTAAAGGTATTGTTTTAAAAGAAAGAATAAAGTCTGGCTCGAGCTCTGGGAATATACACACTTTCTGAAATGCAGAAAGAATGGAGCAGTTTCTTTTCATCACAGCACAGGCACATAGCAATTTACAGAAGTAAGAAATAGAGGTTGACAAAATTTCACAGTAACTAACTTCCTATCAGAAAAAGAATAAAAGTGCTTGAGGATTAAGAAAGTCTTAACAGTCCCTGTCATAAATTGAATTCAGTCATGCTCAAAAGTCGTTATTTGACAATAGAATTGTGCCCTTACACATATGCCTGTACCCAAATATATATGCTGGAGAACGACAGAGGTTGCTGGAGGGTTTGTTGTTGTTTTTGGGCTTAAAAAACCCAGGGAAGAACTAAATCGTATCTTGTGTTCCAAGATTTTACCATGTGAGACTGCTCAATCTCTTTGTCTCCTGTAATCTTTTTGAGAGAACTCTGTGCTTAACTGGTCATAAAGTCTTGTCTGTATTAGCAGGGCTTTGCTAATCCTGTGTCCATCCCACCAAACAAATACTCTGTGGTACTGTGAGTCTACTTTCACATATCCCAGTGTGGTCCCGTTCCCATCAAAGTATTTCCTTCAGGTTTTTATACCACAAATAGAAGAATAATCAGATCCTTTCTTCTTATTTTATCTATGGACTATGCACTGACTGACTTATTTTAAAGCAGTTGTGATTCAATGGGGATGTTTTTAATTTGCTGCCTGTTCTCTTTACCTCTGAGGAAAGAATTTTGTAAATGCTGAATAATTTTAGAACATGTTTTCTTGGTTAAGGCTTGGATCATATTTTAAATTAGTTTTAAGAGGAAGGAAATCGTGTAAATGCTGTGGAATTCAGATAAGCACTGTGCATAGGAAATAAGTGCTTTAATTTAGGGTGCCTAGAATTGGTAGGTCAAGCTGATGATAATAAAGGACCAGATCTTAACTTTGTTTCAAAGAACATATAATCAATATTCACTCTCCTGTTTTATTTCTCTTTTACTTGAGAATTTGTTTTGGTGAAATTGAAATGTGCAATTGCTTAAGTATTCCACAGGGTGTCATGAGGTAGTTGTTGGAATCATTAATACTTGGATGTGGTAAAGAAAGAAACGTAGTGTGCAGTCCTCTGAATGCCAGCTAATGTAATTTTAGATGTGACTAATACACATGCCATAAAATAAAAAGTTCTTAACTCATTAACACGTGTATCATATTTCTGTATCTGTATAAAATATACACACGAAGAAAAATATTACAAGAGGTCATTTACAAGAGTGAGCTATTCTGTGTCAGGTCTTCCCAAAGAAACCTTTCTATTTATTCCTTAGTGTTTTATAGTTTACACAGCAAGTGGAATCTTTGGCTCAGAGCAGCAATCTGACATACCAAACTATGTATATAAAAAAAGAAAAAAAGAGAAGGAGAAAGAAGAAAGGTACAATACTTGTATTTGCCATACTATAAAGAATTTCTGATCGGAATGTGATCCTCCACATTTACTTAAAGATTTTATTTTAATTTTTATTTAAGTTATTTTCAAATTTAAATTTATTTAAACACACTTTATACAGTGCATACAGCTGTACTGTAGATTTTATGACTTGTTAATTAGAGATATATATGATGTCAAAACTTCAGGGTTTTTTTTCCTACGCATATATACTGTAGAAATAGGAGAACTTTTCCTAAAGTGTTCCCCAAATTAAAGTGTGTTTGATTATGGTGGTATGTTCTTGCATTTGGAGATCAAATTTTTATTGACATAACTGTTGACTTCTGCAGAGCTGCACATGCATTGCATTCAACTTCAGGTTTGTAAAGATATCTTTAAATACAGTTTTACAGTAACTATAAAGGATCTTGCTTCAGTTAACATCTGAGTTGTTTTAAATGGAAATTATATTGGCTATGAGAAAAAAAATCATTATGTTATGAAATGAACTGCAAACATCATTTCAGTGGGAAGAGAACGTGATCTAAAGTGGAAAATCACTGATGAAAGTAAGAATTTGAATCTTGGTTGACAGCACTAATTTTTCTAATTTTGACAGTGTATTTAAAACCAGTTTTGAACAAATGACATTGTATGGATTTTGGCAAATTTTCTCATATTATATGAAGTGGTATGATAAAATAATAGACTAGTTAATTTTCTTGTTACTATTTATTTGTGCGAGCTCTTGAGGACCAAATCTTGGGTTTGTTGTCAGGGGCATAACAATGAGTGGGACTGAGAGTGTAGGATGGAGGGAGGTTGATTCTTCTGACAGACAACTGATGACATTTTACACATATGACATCATGCATGTCCTATCTGCACTATGCCCAGGAGGTCACAGTGCCTTACAGCACAGGAGGGGATTGCCATGACAATCAGAATCTGAGTACTTTTATTTGGGTTTGCTTCCAAAATCCACATTGTCCTGTGGACAACGTTTTGTGCCAAAGCTTTCTGATTTGATCCTTTCTGAGGATCATATCATATCTTCTGAGGATCAGCACTGTAAGTCATGACCTCTTTAACAAACCAGTGTTTACAGTACCTTAGCAATGTTTAAGTACTTTCTAGAGGAAGAACCTGACCTGTTTGAAGTAGTTAGGATATCCAAGACAGAGTAGCATACTTTAAATCTTCAAGGAGATGAAGGAAGTGAATGGAAATGGTGGCTTTTGAGGTTTTGCATGTGTTTCTTGTTTGTTTGCTTCTGGTTTTGGATTTTTGAAGTATAAACATCCTGATCTCTGTCCAGATATTTTCTTTACAGCAGGGGATTGTGAAGAAGAGTTTTTTAGATAGGCAGGTTATCATCTTTCCTCTTCCTCAGTTTAGGGCTCACTCAACTTGCTTTACCTTGCCTTTTCTTGGTCCTTCTTATTGAACTAAATAATCTAACAGGGCAATTCCAGGCATACTTTGAATTACTGAGACAAGGCAATACCTAAAACTAAAGTGATTAATATCAGAAAATATTCAAATAATAAAATACCTGACTGCATTGAGATTTTTTCCTATTATTTATTGTTTAGCAAAGGTAATTGAAATAGAAAGGACAGACATTAAAAACTCTTGACATTATAGCAGGTACAAATTTAGGAGTATCATATCTATGAATGACATGTATGCACTCAGCACCCAAGTTCCTCTTGGACCAGTAAGACAAGGTTGATGAATATTATAATCTGTTTTTATTTTCAGATTGAGAATCTACAGGAGCAACTTAGGGACAAAGACAAACAACTAACTAACCTAAAAGACAGAGTGAAGTCATTGCAGACGGATTCCAGCAACACAGACACAGCACTAGCAACTTTAGAAGAAGCTCTATCGGAAAAGGTAATGAACAGCATCATGTGCTGCTCTAGTGGGTGAATTGTGTGCAGAAAATGTCTTTTTAAGTTGTTCTGGCACCTGTCACAAAGCCTGTGGGCCTTGTCAGGGAAGCAGGTGGCTCTGTTCTGGGGGAATGAGCAGGGAGGGACTGCTGGCTGATGAGCTGACACAGGACTCTGGGGGTAGAAGGATGTCCTTTTGAATGCTCATGGAGAAAATGGCCCAGGACATAGGAAGATTTTCCCTTAATCAATGAGATCAGTGATTGTTCCCTGAAAGAACAGGATATTGGACACCTGACTTTAAGAAGGAAGAGTTCTGGGTATTTTTCTGTCTTTGTAATCTTGATTATCCTGTTCTTTTGTCTGTTAACCAGGACCTAACTGAGGAGCCAAGAGCAAGTGGCTGTACCAACTGTTACCTTGGCTTGCTGTTAGCACTGTTGGTTTCCTACATTTCATTTATAAGGGAAACTGTGTTTCATAAAAAAAAAAAAATAATAATTGAGAATTACTTTTTTTTCCCCCTTTACAAACTGTATGCCTTTAATTTGAAAATACCTAGCAGAAGGGATAAATCTGGGCTGTTTAAATTAGTGCCAACATTCCTACCAGTTTCAGTGAGGTCAGGTTTCTTCTTTCAGTTAACTTGGCATGCAAGGTAATGCAAGTGAATTTATATGCCCAAAAAATTAGTACAAGTATCCACATTTTGCAGCTCACAGATCTTAATATATACCACTTAAATGTGAACAGGTGAGTGTGACCAATTAGAATAATATGTGCCATTCTGCTGTGTGTAATCCTGTGAAGGTATTTATGACTGTATATGACCTTAAAACTCCACTGTGGTGTCGGCACTAACACGTACAATGTTAATGTTGGGTTTTTGATTTCTTCTGTGTTTAATTGCCTTACCAGCATTTGCTTGGTCAACAGCAATGAAAAAAGCTAGTATTGCTTCCTATGGATAAGCACACAGCATTTATACAGTAAAGTTACATATGTTTTTGTAATCTTTCACTGCTAATCTGGAAACAGTGCTCATCAATTTCACAGTGTATTAATAAAAAATGACACAAAGTACTTTTTAATCTGCTTTTTCCTCTTTGTAAACTATCTTTTTTGCATCAGTCACTTTCCCAAAATGCCCACAGAGGCAGCTGAGAGGGTTTTTTTTTAAACAGCCCTTTAGCCTTCCTGCTACAGCTGTCAGTGTGGAGGGCAGAGTGACTGTCACACTGCGGGCTTGCCAGTTATCCTGTGCAACTGGGCATGAAGTAGGTTCTCAAAGGCCAAAGAAAACCTTGCATCCCATTTTCTGCTTCAGCTGTATCTGCAGCACTTCAGAGAAAATGCACTTACATGGTATTTCTTAGCTGGGGTAATTTGCTAAGTTGCAATCTGTCTCCAATTGTAATGTTATTTCTTTGCTGAAAATAGTAAACTAATGGCAATTTGCCAGAGTTTGTAGTAGAGGTAGCTGGTGTGGAGCTATTGAATAGGCTATGTATAATTGTCTTCTGATTGCCACAAATACAAAAGATTAAGAAGTATTTAGTTAAAACCTAACCCAAATTAATTAGCTCTAATTAGGCTGGAAGTCCATTTTGTACCAGTATCATTCTAAAATCAGTTGAAATAAATGTAACTAATAAATATGTAAAAGCTTTTATAGTTTAGAAGTTTTCTATGTATCTGAAAATATTCTATTTTTGTCAGACATAAAAATTGTAGCATTTTCCTAAACTCAGGATGCATTATATTTGAATATTGGAGTTAGGATAGTTTCAGAGTTTGCTTAAAAATTACACTATAGAATTTCTTTGCATGCGTAATAACTTGGAATCTGGCAACACCAGAGATCCTGATGATATGAAAATTTTGTGTCAAGCTTTATTTGATACCTGAAATAAAGATTAGAATCCAATAAATGATGTTACTTTTAATGTTTTAGAAAAATGAGATAATCTTAGATCCTTTTCTGAAATGCATTTTCGTAATTCATGTCTGCTTCATTTGGAACTGCATGGATATATATGAACAGACACTTTTTAAAAGAATCAGTGTGATTAGTGGTTTTTCCAAGTGGAATTGATTGGAACTCACATGGGGTCCCTGAGGTTGAATTCTGTACAAAGTAGTCACTTTGCTTACATGCAGTCAGCTGGGCATGGCCTTGTTTCTTGGGTGTTTGCAGGCTCATCTGACACATTTACAGTGAATGCCATGGGATGTTTTTCTCTGCCACAGAGATTTCTGACATTTTATAGCTGATGAAGGCAATGGTATAATTTGTAAACCAATGCTTTGGAGAGTTAGTGGGAAGCTGAGCTGTGCTGTGCTTTCTGGTGACTGTTTCAATCTCTTATGGACAGATTGTTGCTTCCAAAAGTTGGGTAGCTTTTAAACTTTGAATGTGTGACCACTGTGTCTGTGACACTGCAGATAGAATTAAGATTAACTTTTGGAAAATAGGGTACTGATCTTAGAGCATGAGACACAACGAGGAGAAAGTTCCCATCTCCCTGCATGATTTCAATTGTTTATTGCACAGAGAAATTACCCACAATTTCTTTCCCATTGTAAGTCTCTTGAAGGGCACACTTCGAAGGGTAGGTTTTTTGATGTTGTGTGATTTCTGGGATGTGCTGACACATTGAAAGAAGCCAGTAGGCACCTTCTAGAAGTTTGCAATGGACTATTATCCCTAGCTTTCTTCTGTCTTCTGGCAGCTAAACACTTTGACAGTGCATGTTTTCAGATGTGTCTCATTCCTTTTTGTGTCCAGCTTTCCAATTCATCCCAGCTGCTCTCAGTAACTTTCTTAGCTCTATTCTCATCTGCACCAGCATTTTTAAGACCTCCGGACTTTATATTTTATATTTATTTATATGTTTTATATTTATTAACTATTTCCAATGGAAATACCGGTAGAAATATGAAATAGATGTTTCTCCAAATGGAACAAAACCAGAACCCTTAGTGAGTTTCTTATTAACAAGTGCATCAACATAAGTGCTTTTATTAATCTAATATGTAATGCTGTCAAGAAAGGATGATGCTTTCGGTTAAAGATACCTGAATTCCAGGGAAATACATTGTTTGTGGGTTTTGTTTGGTTTTGGCTTTTTTTTCCCCCCCCCTAGAAATTGTATCAGACCTACTTTACAGCTATATAATTTTGTTTTATAATTTGTTTTATAATTTTGAGATTGGTCTCAGTTTTTTGCTTTATCTTAATTCTTTTTCAATTCCATAGTGTTCAGAATTTTAATTTAAAAATAATGAATAAAATACTGCAAAAGCATCATGGGAAACTTTTTAAAATAGAAATAAATTTATTTATACCACTTTAGTTAACCACAATTCACTGAAATCTAATTGAATTGCTTTTCTTAGTTTCTATTAAAAGAAAAACAAATTAAAACATTATATGAATGAATTATGAAGCTATTTTTAAAGTCCAAAATGCAAATGTTCAAGCATTTATATTTTCCCTACATTGTTATTGAAAATATACAGATTGAGATTTTGGCTCTGAATTAGAAAATATGTCTCATTATTTATGAAAGTAGATTTTTCTGAGTATCTGTCTCTGATTCTCTTTTTCTTTCATATTTAGTGATTTGGTATCTTGGAAAGACTAAATGAGAAATTAATGTAGACATCATAAAACAATGTTGAGTTTCTCTGAAATGGAAATCTTTGTATTTGTGTGACAGTATTGCTGGTATAATTTGTCCTCGTCAGGAATCAGAAACAAATGAACTTCAGTCACATTTGAGTATATTCTAGAACTAAATTGAAAAACATATTTACTTAATTAAGTTGAGAGCCTCTCATAAGTACTGAAAATTCTTAACAACAATCAAGTTACATTACAATTAGAAAGAAAAAAAGTTTGAAAATCAGACTATGCAAAAGTGCTATCAGCTTCCTTGATGTTATAACAAGAAACTTTTCAAAGAATATCTCAGCTCTTGGGCTGGCCCAAAGCAGCTCAAGAGGTTGCTTTCATGAAGCTGATATTTATAAAGTTGGTCCTACTGTAGCAGCACACAGCAGATAAGCAGTGAGTATGTCTGATAATAGAGCTATATGCTGTGGCAATTCAGTTCCTGCTCCTGTGATAAAGTGCAAATAGATTAGACCTGTGAGGTCCCAGATTAGTGCATAAGGAAAGCTCGCCAATGCAAATAAGACTGAAACAAGAACACATTGTTGGGATTTCTGCAAGTTAGCTGTTAATCAAGTAAAACATGGTATATTAGGGCCTTTTAACACGTTTTTGACATTTAGCCTTATGCAGCTGACAGATAAATTAGTCTTCTTTTGTGATTAACTGAGAAAAAAGAATTTATACTGTTCATTGAAAAGATTAAATAGTGTTATGTTTAATTCATTATAGATGAAAAAATCATTTGGGTAAATAAATCTTCAAGAAAGAATCGGTGTAGAACTAAATCTGAATATAACTAGGTGGAATCTGAATGGTTATTAAACTATTCCACTTAGGGGGGGGGTCTAGCATTTTAATGTTAATATTCAAGGGATTAAGATTTTGTATTGTTATTAGGAATAAACTTGAAGTTATTTAGTATCCTGTAGAATCATAGAAAGGTTTGGGTTGGAAGGGACCTTGAAGATCATCTGGTTCCAACCTCCTGCCACGGGCAGGGGCACCTTCCACTAGACAAGCCTTCAGGTCATCTTCAAGACCCTATTCAGGCTCTCTCCAATAGGTCTGTGTCCTTTGATGAGGGCCCCAGAGCTGGATATAGTCCTTCTCCAGGTGGGATCTCACCAGAGCAGGACAGAGGTGCAGAATCCCCTCCCCTGACCTGTTGCCTGCGCTACTTTTGATGCAGACCAGGACATGGTTGGAAAATACATCACTGAGATGGATAACTTTCCATATCTATCACAAAGCTAAACATATTCATATCAGTATAGATCTTCAGTGAAGTTTCTGTACTGTGTTACTCTTATCAAGTATTTAACACCTTGGACTTAGGATTTTGAAATACAGAGAAATCTCGCATTGACTTCAACACTATTAACTCAGCCCTCTGCTTCTGAAGGTTGTTTTTTCTAAGTTCTACATAATGCAATGAAATTTTATTCTGTCTTTTCTTAAAATGATTCCCAACTTATTCATTTTGCATTTCTTTCCCTTGTTAGGAAAGAATAATAGAGCGTCTGAAGGAGCAAAGGGATCGAGATGACAGAGAAAGACTTGAAGAAATTGAATCGTATAAAAAAGAAAACAAAGACCTGAAGGAGAAAGTTAATGCTTTACAAGCCGAACTGACAGAAAAAGAGGTCAGTCTTTTCATAAAATCTCTGCTCTTCTATCTATGTCATTATGATGAAGGAAAGTGCATTAGGATTACTCTTGAGTCATTTCAAGATCTGAAATTCTGCCACTTCAGTGGTCAGCTTCTGAACTGTTTTCTTAAGCATTCTTCACAGTGCTCATTTGTACATAAAGTATTGCTTCAGTTTTCACATAGTTGTGTGTCATTATATCTGATTTGTCCTTTACCTGAGCCTCCACTAGGCTCAAATATTCCATTGCTGCTCCTGTTTGTCAGTTAGAGCATGAATTTTCCAAGTGTTTGTACCTCCAGAATATAACATCAGCTTGTCTGTATAATGACTGTTTCTGTGTTTCACTGCATTCTCCTCCTGTGGTTCCAGTTGGTTGTATTTGCAAAACAGTGTCTTTTGCTATCAATGCTTATCTTTGTGTCAACTCTTTGGGGAAGGGGAGGGGGAACAGGATCCAAGTGATTGCTAAGTTGGCAATAAGTTAGTGTCCTGGTGACTAGGAATTAACTTTTTACTCTTGGTCATTTTTCAGTCTAGTTTAATCGATCTCAAAGAACATGCATCTTCATTGGCATCAGCAGGGCTGAAAAGAGACTCCAAACTTAAGTCTTTAGAAATAGCCATAGAGCAAAAGAAAGAAGAGTGTAGTAAGTTGGAAGCACAGTTGAAAAAGGTAAGTTCCATCTTAAAACAAACAACCAGCTAAACAAAAATCAGCATCCCATACCCTCCTTTTGAAATGATGAGCTTATTTACTCCTGTGGAGTAAATCTAAAATCTACCGATCTTATGCTGTTTGCTGATGCTTGCATTAAATACTGCCAATACTCAAGAGTTTTGTACCAAAGCCACTAGTGAGCCTCAGAAATTGTCCTGAATACCTCTATGAGGGAATTCTGACACTCTGCAACAAACAGATAAACAGGGAGCAGGACATTGGAGGGAATGTAGAAGGGCAGAAAGAAATTATCAAACCAGCAATTTGTATGTATGTGAATTTATAGTACTTTCAGAAAGAAACTGAAATGTTTGTAGTATGGGAAAAAAATTAAAGGCTTGTCCAAGAAACGCTGTACTTCCTAGTCCAAAAAATTCAGCTTCCAAAGTGGAAATTCTAGCTAGGTTTCATTTAGACATATTTTTGGCTTTGTTGGTGAACACATGTTTGTGATAATTAAACAAAATAATGCAAAGTCTATCTCAGCTGGCAATTCAGTATTTCTATTCAGCAAGTAGTGGAAGCAAGCATTTAAAGGAAAACATACAAATCCTGATTTTTATAACATGGTTTTACTTAAATTGCTCTGTTAAACTAGTTTTTACTTGAATGATTTGCAGTTCTGTTGATACCATTGTTTCTTTGACCTTCCTCCGTGTTGTTTGGTAATGTCTGCTCTCATTGTTCAAACACCAAGCTCATTACACATTTGATGGGTTCAGGCATTACGTTTGCCTTCTGCAATTCATGACTAAGTGTATGTCAAATGTTATTTTTTTAATATTGATATAATGTTTCATTTTATAGAAAATATTTGTTCAGTGAATGTTACCACTGTTAGGATAATCTGACACTCTTTTTACCCAGGTCGAGTAGTATCCTGCTCAGTGGTTAAGCATTGTTTCAATAGCCTGACCTGTGAAGAAGGTATTGCAAAGTGTAAAGGATACCAGAGTGTAAACCTTATACTTCCACTATTTTTAAATTCAGAATGAATATGTTCAGTTGAGTGCCTGCATTAGACACTTAGTTGTGGAGTGTAAGGGAAACTTTTTCAGTAAACATACAGAGGTGGCACATAGAAATAGAAACACAACTATTTTAGATGTCTGAGAGCTTGTAAGTGCTACTGACGTCAGAATTAAAATATCAGAAAAAAAGGTATCTCTGGGAGGAATTTAGTTTGATTTTGCTTGTTAGAAAATATGTTTGTTTACTTTACACTTCACTTCAAAATACACTTAATTACTATCTGGAATATCTTATTTTTTTTTTTTTTTTAATATTTAAAAGAACCCTGAAAGCACAGATCACTTAAAAAAACCCCTCATCAAAATCCTCTTAAAGGACTTGAAATCTTAAGTCAATCTTTTATGACTGTACATATAAACACATCATACAGTCATGGAAAAATAAGCCCTTATAAAAGTCAGAGTGTGTCTGGGACGTCTTTTGTATAAAAGGGGAGTATGTTCCTGTGTATAAATACAAAGGATTATTAAATGAAAGTTGAAAACATAATAGGTTTATTATAGCATAAATACAGCATAAAGCCCCAATGGAAATTCACTCGACATTTGTAGGAGACCAGGTATTTCCACAATAAAATGTAGTTACAACCTTATTTCTGGGCATGTTTAATTGAACAGAAACAGTGACTGTTAATGATAGTAGACTCCAAACAGTAATTTTCAATTCAGATTTTCTCTAATGAAATACTTTATGTTCAAACCTGTAAATATCCTGTGTTAAAAGTAATTGGTCCCCAGAAAACTCCCTTCACCGTGTTTTCACTCCTCAGGAAAGTAACAAACAGGGATGTGGGTTACTCTGGCACAGATCAGAATTAGAGTAGGAGGGGACACCAACACAGTTTGGAGTAAATTAACCTGTGTGTCCCCCAGGTGTGCTTGGGTATGCCCATGAACCGCTGCAGGAGCTGGAGGGGCCGGGCACACTCTGTCAATCTTTAAAAGTGACTCCAAGGGGCTGTCTCATTGCAGAAGCAGAATGTAGCTTACACATTACTCCTCTCTAAAAATATCATAGAGAAGGTACTTTCCATTATGGTACCGTAAGTTAATCACAGTTCAGTGTTGATTTACATGTTTTATCAAGTTATACTGATAAATATAAAGATAGTATTCTGTGCACACTCGCTAGGAGTTAATTTCCATGAGCACCCATGGTACTAAGTGCTATGGCTGAAATAAAACATGCACAAGAGGCAAGTACAAACTAAATCTGTAAATAAAAAACCAAAACAATGTGTAGGTTTCTCTTCCCTGGTTTCCTCTGTTTTTCAGAGACAATAATATTAATTTTCATTTATTGATAATAGATATGGTTTTGATTTGGTCTGATTAAATTAAAATACTTTTCAGTGTTGCATAACTGGATTAATTGCATTTCAGCAGGAGAAAACATGCTGATTCTAAACACACTGTTTTACAAAACAGGCGCATTTCAAAAATAGAATATTTGTAAAATGTAATCGTTCCTTTGACTGCAATATTTTGGTATACAAGGTAGTGTTTAAATTATAGACATGCTTATTAAACTTTTTGTGACAAAGATTATGGATTGAAATTCATATAATTTAAAAATATCATAAATACCAGAGAATGGTCAATGCCTTTTTCCCAAAATTCCACAGATTTTTGTTGACTTACTTTGCATTGCTACTAGTGAAAGAACAGCAGGAATTACCTAATAGGTAGCTAAGTGTTTTATATATATGTGTGTATATATAATCTTTATTATCCACTCTAGAATTTCCGCCTTTTGTTGTTTTTCATTATCTTAAATTTACTTGCTTACTGACATATTTGCAGTTGCTAAAGTACTTTTTGCCAAGCTGTAGTGTTTGAAAGTCATTCTGCATAGAAAATTCAGTCTTGTGTTAAACAAAAGGAAAGTAATAAATTTAATGCTACAATTTAATTAATCTTTTATTATTACCGTCTTTGAAGCTTTGGTGATAAATTGCAGCCTCAGCCAAAAGCACTTCTCCTGATTCATTGCTTGAGACCAGCACTTAATGTATCATCAAAAGTGGACACCTTTCTTTATTTCATGGGTTATTTAACTTGAGAAAGGGGGAAGTAACACAAACCTTAAATTTCTTACTCCAGCTATTCTTTTTTAGGAGCCAAAGTCAACATTTATGTTTCCCCAGTGCCTCTCACTTTCACCAAGGAATGTTTAGAATCTTAAATTTCTACTTTTTTTAATGACAAGTTCTTCTGTGCAAATGCACTGGTTTTGTTGAGCTAATGCTGTTTTCCTGGATCTTTCCTTCTTTTCCTGTCTGTGCTTCACTCCCTACCAACTTTGCAATGTAGCAAGCTGAACAGTTGTTCAATCAGATGTACAATCCAGTAAGTTCTTTTCTAAAATGCCCGCTGTAACATATGAAAGCATGAGGATCCATTCCCTTACTGTGTTGTGCTCTTCCCCTGTGGAGCTTTGCAGAACACTACTGATGCTCACTATGCTGTATTCATTATACCCAAATAAATGAACTTTGTGGACTTCAAGGCCATTTTAAGAATGTGAAATACCTTAAATAGGTACATACCGTGTTTCTGGGAAAACAAACACCCTAGCCTTTAGGTCCTCAACTTCTCCATTAAAAAAAGCATGCAGATTTTATTTTATTTTTTTAAATTTTTTTCTTGCTTTTGCTTTGTTTTTTTTCCGATTTCCCCTTCTGCAGTACTTTATTTGATCCTTCAAACTTAAATAACTCCTAATGTGTTCAGCTTTATCTCCAGTGATTGAGCTGATTAGGTGAATAAGAGCATCTAGGAAATGACTAGTAAAATAGATCAGTTTACTCATGTTTGACTGTACACGTTCTGCATACATATATATATATATTAGGAACATGGAAACTTTGTATTTAGATGAAGAAAATGCTGAAATATAAATTTAGGGCAAAGGACAGTTTTTGCAAAAGCACAGTAGTGCTTTGACTTTTTTAGCATAAACATTCTTGCCAATGTCTGCTTTAATTGCTCAGTATCTCCCATTCTGACTTGACTGTACTCCTTTTCAATTTGATGAAGAGCAGCAACAAGAACTCTCTCTGCAGAGAACAGTTTCAATATTTTTGGCTGAGACTATTACATTTAATGTACTCTGAGCATCACAGGACAGAAGAAATGATGTCACTGTAATAGCAATTTACAGGCTATAGTTTACATACTAATCACAGTTGGAATTACCATGTAATGGGGATAGTACAGAGAAGAACTGGGTTTGAAGCTTAAGTCACGTGGTATCATGCATTAGAGGAGGTATTGCCATCACTGAAGGCAATGGAAGTTCTGCCGTGAGTGTCAGTGGGTCTGGATTCCAGCTTTGAACTCTGTTATGGGTAGGTTTTCTAGCTACTAACCATGAACTGGGCATGTTACAATTTACATATGGGAAAAGAGAGTCCCACAGAATGTGCTGTATTTGCTTTTAAAGTTGTTGTTTAACTCTTTTTAGAGTTCAGTCACAAATTGTAACATAAGCAGCGTAAAAGCTGGTATTATCACCTCCGCCCTCCAGCACACTGCTGGTGAAAGAGCCTGTCCCTTTGAACGATAAACCCCTTTTTTCTCTCACCTTGGTTCACCTCTGTGGTAGTTGTTTCTATTCGTATCATCTGCACTCCTACTGTGCTTGTCTTTTCAGACTGGAGTCTTTTTGCTGTTAGTTTTTAGCTTGATTTTCATAAATGCTTGCCAGTCATTATCTCAGTATTAGCGACTGCTATATAGAATTTGTTTGTTACCTCCTAGTCCATTTCTGTGCAGTATTCCAAAGTCAGTCCTTTTCTTAATTTTTTTCTGCCTTTACATACTTAATATTCAAAAGGATAGCCTGTTGGCAATTCCAAAATAATGGATGCAAGGTCCTTTTCCTTTGGCATCAGGCAGAAATCATATATTCACAAGATGATTTTGTTAAGTAAACTTTTCTTGCTCACCTTCTTTCTTCTTCTATATACATATATATTTATGTGTGTATATATGTATCAGTCTATTTTTGACAATGTGAGTAGCAATGATCCTCTTCTTACCCCAGAGCAATCAAGGCCTTGAAATAAAGTCATGGTTTGATTGAAGTGAATGGCATTTCTTTGTGTTCCATGAGACCAAGGTTTCTCCTTTGTCTTGGAGGTGGCATTATAGCAGTTACTTGATTTGTTACTTTTTTGTACCAAAAATCATGCTGATACTTTATTTAAACAGAAGGGTTTTTTTCCGTTTTCTTTTTTTGCTTGAGGATTAGTGTTATAAAAAACCCAGATGTCAATCTAATCCAAAAATACTGAAGTTTTAATACTCTTGTTTACATGTATCAGAGAAACAGCAGCCAATCACTGAGTAGACTTTTAGTCCAGGCAGTAATATAGTATTTTTTTGGTGGTCAAATGTACTTTTTCTTGTTGTGCCACACAGTATTTAACCCCAAGGCTTTAATTTTTTTGCTGAATCTAATGTTTTTAAATACAGCAATGAATAGAAGCATTTTATTCTTATATGCATTTGTGTAGCAAAGTGGAGATGACACAAACAGGGTGCAAATGCTGCATACTCGATAGGAAATGATTTCCAACGTGTTCACCTGTGAGAATAAGATGTGAATAGGCTTGAACATACATTTCTTAATGTTTTGAAAGGTGAACTTTTTGAAATACCCAGTGAAAGTTTTTGCAAGAACAATTACAGGGAATTACATTATTGCCTTCAGATTGTAATGAAAATATAATGCTGTACTTCCTTTGGAGTTAAGGTGAACCTTTTTCTAAATTACTGAAGACTAAATTTTCTTAAGTCCTCCATCAGAGCAATGTCACATTAAAATTCTTAGTACTTGCAGAATTCTCTCTAAATTACCTAAGCTAGTCCCTGAAGTTGAGCAAAGCCCCCATGAATTTTAAGGAGACAAAACAATTAAGGTGACAGCAATCTATTTTTTTGTTTGCTTATTATTGAAAATAATAAAATTTGAAGGATCTTACAAAGTAATTTCTTGCATGTGAATTCTTCTTTTCATTTTGTTTTTAAGTACTCAGTTAATTTCTGTCTATGTGTGTGAAGCTTTATAAATTAAACACTCTATCCATCCATTTCTGTTATGCAGAAGAACAATGCATGTATGACTGTACCATGAGATTTTAAGAGACTAAGTAATTCATGTTGCATGTCTGTGTCATGGTGTTTCTGCAGGAAATTTGTGGTTCACATAAGGAAATATTACTTTACTTCTAAAGTATTTGTAGTATTTATTAAGCAAATGTCAGAACAGATACATAATTAATGTAAAAATTTGTGAAATTCTAATGGTAGAGTAATATGCTATTTTTATTGAATTGTAAAAATAACATAAAATAATGCACTCCTAGGACTGACATAAAAAACATCATAAACCGAGTGGGTGAGTTTGAAAGTAACCTAATCTGCACACACAGATTGTCACTGGCAGATACAGAGTAAGAAAGCTCAAAGGTACTCATGGGCAAGTCACTCTTACTTGTATGAGCCCAATAAAGACAGAAAATATGTTCTTTACAAGAAAACAGGGAACTTAGGGAGTAAAAGGGGGACAGAAATGAAAAAAAGAAAAGAATAGAAGAGATGACAGCAGTAATAGGCAGAGACTTTACAATTCATCTGATATAACTATGTAGCTTCTGGCTAGAAGTGATCCAAGCCTGTTGCCCACAGCCTGGAAAAAAGCCAAGGAAATCTGTCCTCTCCTGCCTGGAGCAGGGGCAGTATCAGCTAAGCTGCCTTTCAGCTCCTTTGGGCCAGCTGCTGAACCCCAAAAGCTAGCAAATCACCCCTGATCTGTATGAAACAAATTAAAAAAAGATGTCTAATTCAGATTCAAACACATCTTTCAAGGCTATAAAATATAACGGGGCCTTACATGTAATTCTATACCTTTGTCCTGGTAATGTCAGACAGATTGTGTTTGCTCTCTTCTAATACCAGCAGCTTTGTTTACAATGTGAGGATTCCCTTAAAGGACATTGCAGGTTACAGTACCACCTACAGAAAGCTCTTTGTAAAATATGTTTTTGTTCTTGCTCTCCCTTTTTAACTAACTTTCCTTTTCTTCTTCATTAGGGCAATGCCCTTGTAGAAATCTGGTCCCTGCCAACAGACCAAAAAACATTCTCTAGCAAGTGCTTTAAAAAGTAAAGGCAACCAGCCAAATTGATGGTTTGCAATACTGGGATTTTTTTTTTTTTTAAGATGAGAATAATCTGATAGTAACTGAATTATATGGATTTATATGTGACATTATGTGGATGACTCTGCTGCACCTCAAAACCCTGTGTAGGTTGGGTGCTTAACCATACAGGATTTTCTAATACCTTATATGTTCCACTTCACGTTGAAAACCATGGGGAAATGCAATGACCCAGTTTGTGCTGCAGAATTTTCTAAAAACCTATCCCACAAATGTGGGATGGCAGGAGTACCACAGAAAATGTAATAATTGAAACACTTCTGCAACTTAATGTTGATTTCCTCACCATGGTGTTGAGCAAAGATTAAAGGGCTAAACTGAGGAATGAAAGTATATCCGTTATTTCAGGTGATGATGTGTTTATTAGCAGTGCAGCAGATAATTTGTTCAGTACATTTCTGAGCTGCTGTGTGACAGGAAAATTCTGTGGTAGTAGAACACTTGGCATCTTTGCATTAGTGACACTGTGTTGCCCAATTATGTCTTTTCCTCATAGAAAGTCCAATGTGGCCATGAAAAGCAAAAAGAAATAAAAAAAATATACAGGCTTCTCTCTCTTCTGCATTGCTTCTTGTCCTGGGGTAAAACAAGGGTAGAGGTACATGGGGATAAATGGTTTGGGCTGAAGCTGAGGGTTCCTTTACGATAAAGTGAAGACTGGTTAGAGGAAGGCAGGTGTGAGTACTTTTCCTGTTTAAGAAATGATGAAAGCAAGGCTGGTAAATCAGTTAAGTATATACTAAAATGAAGAGAAGGAAAAGAAAGCTGACTATTAAAAAGTGATAGCCTGTAGAGGGGAACTGTGAAATTCTGTATTTACCCTTAGGAGAGGAAAATCTGAACAACAGTAGGGAACAACATACTTTCTGTGTAAATTTGTTAGTGTCTTCTTGGTGGGAGTTGGACTGTATTTATTTTTTTTCTAGAGTGAATTTATCTTTATTTTTATTCCTTGCAAAATAACACAATGATAAAAAAAGGTGTGTGGTATCATAATAGTGCTGATAGGTAATAGGTTTGCAGCTGGAAATTGGTACAGTGTCTCAAATAGTTGGCTGCAAGTGTGAGTATTAATTAACTTAAAAAATTGAAAAGCTAGTTGAAAGTAAATTTCTTGATACAATTAATACCTGGTATAAAATAAGCCCAAGCTTGTTATTAAAGCAGGAAGATTATGAGGTTGAAAAAGAATCTCTTCCTAGCATCTCACCCAAACTGTTAAATAAAGATACTACTTGAAAGTTGCTGTGTTAGAAAAGTGCTGCATTCAGAACTGGAACATGTGTTATTATCCAAAACAGAATTTGAAGAGCAAGGCCAGTAAGTTTAGTAGGCTCCTCATGTCATTCCCTTGCCTTTTTTTGGTAATGAAATATTTCTCTGAATAAAAATCTCAAGTAGGGTAAATAAACTTCAAACCTACTATCTTTTTCTTGTTATCCTCATGCTTAAATGATATGTTACATGCAACCCCCCTAAGTTTCTTCCCTAATTTCAATTTATTTGTTGTATTTATAGTAATCTCAGACTTGTTCTTTTTTTTTATACAGCAAATTTTATCCATTGCAAAGAATATGAACATTTTAGTATCTGTAGTTTATATTAATTCTTTCCCAAACATGCATGTTTCATTTTGATCTGCATTTCTTTCATTGCTTGCTTGCATTGTCTATTCCCTGAAATTAAGAAGGATAAGTAAGTCCACGTCTTCTCTGTGTAATAAGATAGTTGGAGGACCTTCAGTACTAAATATCAGTGAATTTCTGTAAAAATCCTGTATGTTCCCTGAATTTTCTATGTTTAATGTGCACTGCCTTAAACTACTTGTTTTTTCCTTGCCTGCTCTTTCAAGATGCCAATTAGGAATAATGGGAAGCAAGGGGTAGGCTAAGCATTGCAGTGCATTGTTGTTTCCATCTGTCTGTGATTATTCCAACCAACAGTTTAAAGCACTTGATGCCAGATCGTGCTCCCATTGAAGTTAATTGGGTTTCTGCCATTAGGTTTGATGGGAGCTGGATTGGGGTCTGCACTGTTGTATTCATGGCGTTCTCTCTTGTCTGTGACACTGCCACCCATCCATGCATGTGTTTGCCAGGTTTGTGCTGTTTTCACCAATGGGCTTGTTCTTCTGATGTTTCAGGTCAAGTATCAATAATAAGACAAAAAGGATTATTGGGTAAAATGTCTGCTGAAAGCAGCTTTTTCATTTATTGGTTTGTCTTTTAAAAACAGCACTGCATAAAAGCAATTTCTTTCTTTGAAATTCTTTGTATCAAACCGCATTTGAGACATCTGGCGATACAGATATATACAATATGTATATATGTATCTGGTTTTGTATATATATACATGGACAAAGTGTGTATGTATATATATGGGGAAAGAGAATATGATTTGTTAAGAAATTGCCTATATATTTAAAACACTTTAAGAGCTTAATGTGAATTGAATCAATTACAAGGTGATTTTTTTAATTTGAAAAAACACCCTTAACATATGGTCACTTGAATATGTGAAAAACCCCCTTAATAAATCCCCTTCCCCTTCAGGATAATAGAATTATCTAGAGAGATATTTTCATTTCTTTTTACAATGCTTCTTGTAGAAAAGAGTGTCATCGGACAGAAATACCCATAATCCTTTTTACTGAAAACTTGAACTCCGAGACTGAAAAAGTAAAGTTCTTAAAGCTATTTGAATTATTATCCTTATTTTTTTTTTTTTTTTTTAAATACTGATTCTGAAGGCTCATGAGGCTGAAGAGGAGGCACGGATGAACCCAGAATTTGCAGACAGAATGAAACAGCTTGACAAAGAGGCATCCTACTATAGAGAAGAATGTGGCAAAGCTCAGGCTGAGGTTGACAGACTTCTAGAAATCCTTAAGGAAGTAGAGAATGAGAAGAATGACAAAGATAAGAAAATTGCTGAGTTAGAAAGGTAATTTTTGTATTATTTGTCTTATATTGTATAGCATTTTTTGCTTAATTGATCTTCATTCCAGAGCAGAGTATTTTATATTTGTTATGCCTTATAAAATTGAATCAGAAGTGAAAGGGGAAAAAAAGGGCTACTTGAGAACTGCATGTCCTGTCTGCTGACTTCGGAACAATGTAAGGTTTCCATTTTTTAATACTCTTCATAAAAGGAACATATACAGGAAAAGTCGTGTGCAATTTACAGGGACAACAACCCTCCCAGTAAACTGAGTTGGGGCACAATCCTGTCTAGTAACTGGTGAATCAAAACTGTCCCCATACGTTTCTTCACTGTGAACATCATCACTACTTCTAAGAGGTCCTGAAAAGTATTGGTAAGTATTTCCAACGAGTCTCATGACTGTTTAATAATAGTTGTAACTGTTTCTCAATGTTCCTGTAGTTTTTTTCTGCTTCAAAAGAATATTTTCTGATGTCGACCAGGCAGTGATTGCCTTATTTCTGGGAAAGTTGTACAATCTTTCCTTAATGGAATTTTGGGTTTTGGGATCAGTTGTCTCACACCCTTTGTGATTAAATAATTCTTGGAACCTTCTCCCATATGGTATGCTGCTGTTTATTTGATTGATATGTAGTTTATGAGGATCTGATTTCTTTGTTCCTTTCCTCTACTTAGCCACTCTTACTTAAATGAAAGAAGTTGTTTTATGTTTTCAAATGATTTATGTAATTGTTTTATTGTGATCAAGTCAGAAGAAAAGTGTTTCATGGCTTCAAAAGAGAAGTTTCACAGATGTCATTGTTGTGATCATTGCTATAATTCCAGACAAAACAAAGCACAGCTCTGTCCCATTAGGAATTATTACCGTGAAAGAGGGGAAGGTTTCCCACAAATGTTGGTTACCTTGGTGGGTGGAAGACAGCCAGGAAAGAAAGATGTGTAGAGCACCTTTTACTGATACTGACTCATCAACCTTCACAGTTATCTGCTGCCAAAACTTATTTTTCTTTGAGACATTTGGCAAAGTTTCATGGTTAAGTGTCATGAGAACGGAGATCCTCAAATTTAAAGTGAAAAAAGATTTGTAATCAAAATAGAACTGATTGTTTACATGAGGACATCTTCAATTAGCAGTCACCTCTCTCACCACATCAGGAAGTATTTATAATACTCTGGTGTTTGCACCTATTTTAATGTGTCTTTAAAGAAACAGTATTTTGTGTGACACCTGACTCACTGGTAGCCATGCTAAATTTTTGTTTCAGAGGTTAATCTTGAGATGTATATTAAGTAGCAATCATGTGTTGAATGGTTGAATATTAAAAGAACAATTGAAAGAGGATGATGAAGTGCTGAAGGTTGTGATCTTTAATTTTTTTGTAAATGTTAATTTGATTTGAATGTTTTATGTAAAGAGAGATAAAGAATTGATAGAGATCACTAGAATTATTTGAAGTAAATTGAGAATTATTGATTACAAAACAATGATTACCAAGAAAAAAGGAACCAAGGGATCCAGAGATATTGCTATGGAATTCTCATCATACATCTTGTTCTTATTGTCTGAGAACCCTGTAATGGGTTAAGCAATGGACAGAACTTAGTATTTTCGTATTTTGTTTTTCTTTTAAGTTCTATATACTCTTACCAGTGAAGTTTTGGGACACCAATTTCTGATCTGTTATTATTGATCAGGTTGTTGATCCTGAAATAACTTTTCAGAAAATAATGTGGTACCGCAGAGTGGACACAGACTTTTTGAAGAGGATATACTCTGCTTAGCATGTGAGGTAGTAGTTAAATCTTGCTATGAACCTGTGAGTGCTTCTGTAGTGGGTACAGTAAGAGATGTGTGGGATCACCAGCTAAGCATAGTAGTATGTTGGCATTCTGAGACTCATCACACTCTCAGATTTCTTTTTGAATTCTAACTGTACCGCAGTTTCTCAGTTGATTTAACTTATGTACAGCTTTTGAGATGAATTCCAAATTCCTATACACTCAGTATATATATGGTAGTTACTGTAAATTAGGAAAAGAATTAATCTATTGTTGATTTCAATGATGGAAGTTACTGCCATTACTTGGTAATGGAGTTTTAAGGCTACTTTCCACCATGCCCGAGGAGAGGCACAAACTTGTTGATGGGTTGACTAAGGCTGGCAATCTGCTGACAATATAGAGGTGTAGTAGGGAAATATTTTTGGCAAGTGGGTATCTAACCTTTCTTACTAATCAGGCTCACCTTGGGTTTCTCTAAAATTCAATTTATTTTCTCTCACTCCTTATTTTGTAAAACCATTGCCAAAATATCTGTATTTAACTGTGGCACGTGTTGATGTCCCGAGAGGGGGGAAATTTGATGTTCAAAGTCCCCCTTCCTAGGAGTTTAGGTGGAGTGTAAATTGCTGTAGCATTTCATGAAGTGCTACTACTTTTTCTGCTTGTAATGACCACTTGATAGGCTCATTATTGAGGGGAAGAGGTGGAGCCAAAGCTCAGCTTACCCAGTTTATGGGAATAAAACCTTGTGAAAATAGCTACAACTTTAACAAAACGAAATTTGAAGATTTTTCTTCCTTATTGTCCTGCTATTTTGTAATTCATATAATGTGCTCTAGCCTGCTATTTTTTTCTCCTTACTTTTTCTCCTTTTTCTTGCTCAGAAGTAGCATATCTCTGACATTTCCTGAAACTTCAGATGATGGGCTTTTCTGGGGGCTTGTAGGAAAAGGAATGTGATTTAAAATGTATTTATTAATAGATTGCTGGGGTCCCATGTTCACTGCAGTGCCAACATCTTGCAAGATAATTGCAACATAAATTTTCAAAATTTATGAACATAAGTTTCTGAGAGAGTTTTAATCTGGATTGTTGCAAGCTGTGGGATCTACAAAATATTTATTATATTTGCACAAAATTCATCAACATAATAAGGTGTGTTTGTATAAATAAGTTTGAAAATTAAAAATGGTTGTAATAAAGTTGAATTTACAAATTCAAACAAGAATTAAAACAAGAGAAGTACTGATGTTCTACTAGTTGTCAGAAAGTATTGGCACAGAAAGTGTCAAATACTCAAGGGGTAGAAGTATCTGCTTCAAGATACGGGTAGTTAAATTTATAAGTGTCTGCTATTTGGCAGATGAACACTATTAATAATTATGAAGAAATCTTCATGTGAATGGTAATTCTTTTGGTTTCAATGTGATTTTCTTGGCTCAGAAACTATCACACTCCAGAGCTTCATCACTGCAGATTAATATTATTGCTCGTATATAAAAACACATTAGTCTGTTTCTTAAATTACTCTCTTTCTATATTAATTTTGTTTTACAGTTTCTTATTATTTCATGTGAACCAATTTCTTCTTCTATATTAAAGCTGTTTGATAATTTTTATTACATTTTTCATGATTTATCTGTTTATAATTAAAAAATGTTAAAATTAAATGCAAGATACTGCATATAATGTGTCATGTACTTTCATTAAACTTAGATTGGTTTCTCTCTGGTTTTCTTGGTGAAGAAATGTGGTGTGGGGTTTTTTTTCTTTTAATAATGTAAATGAAACAGGAAAAGATAGTGATCAGCTTAAATTTTAATGCAATGGGTCTAGCCAAGGAGAGGGAGGTGCAGCTGAAACAGAATGTCAGAGTTGAAGGACTAAATTGTTTAAAGATTTTATTAATGGTGTTAGAATGGGAAGTATATTTATGAAATATGATAGGGAGTTTGAATCCTGAAATTAAGTGAAATACCATAGCATAAAATGCACATTTGTGAAGTTGGGATCAGTGAGATTGCCTGCTGTAAACTAAGAATAATCCTTGGTACAGTTTAGGAAGAGAAAGATTGGGTGAATACCCTTATGGCTTTGTCATTATGAGCCATCTAAAGAATGAGGAGTGAATCCTGGTGTGTCAGAATAGATTCTGCAGTCAGGATAAGAAGGGATTAACGTCATCGGGCACTAGCAAGGCTCCATGTGGAACACTGCTGTGTATTCCCATCAGTCATGTTCAAGGTGGTTGAATTAAAACTGGAAACAGGTGCAGAGAGGGCTGGGAAGATAATTAAAGGAGTGGAGTGCTTCTGTCACAGGATGGATCTAAACAGCAGTGCGTTTATTTCTCTGGCAAAATGAAGGCTCTGAACAGAAACTTGTTTTCTATAAATATATGAAAGGCTGTGAGCACTGCAGTGAAAGAAGAGGGATTCCAGTAAAAGAGTACTGGCACATAATGCAGTATAAATTATCCATTAGCAAATTCAGACTGAAAAGAGAAATAAAGTGATGACAACATGGTGTAGACTGAAAAACCTTAGGTCTGCTTTTCTCCAGTAGTATGTTAGATAGTCGGTCCTTTGCTTGATTCAGTGTAGCTTCTCAACAAAGATTGCAGCAATATGAAAGTCCTTTTTAAAAGATGCTACTAGCTATGAGACAAAATCTGCTTGTTTTTAAACAAGAAGTTTGGTTTTTTTGTTCTCTACTTCTCATATGCAGTGGTAAGTTTTGGCTAATAACATGATAGATATGCATTTAAGCTCTTGGGGTGTTCAGACAAAAATTAATTCATTCTGAATTGATTTGGATTTGAATTCTGATGAAGGTAAGTCCACACAGCACTGAAAAAGTCATAGCATAAGTGACAAAACATCAGCATATGGAATAATTGCATTTTAAACAAAGTGCTTTAAGGGTTTTTTTAAACTGTTTCCTAAGTGCACAAAAAGCTGGGCATCAGTGCCAGATTTAAGGACTGGTCTAGCTGGGTGGGCATGTTTTTGGTCTTACTTATTTGAAAGAGCATGTTAGGTATTTTTTAACAAAGAAGTTATCAAGCATTGAAGTATTTTCAGAGCTGAAGTATTAATCTTATTCTTCATACTGAATTAAAAATTTGCTGTCAGCTTTAGAAGGGGCTGCATTTCTGTGCTGGGAGTTAAATCTCTGTCTTTGATTATTAGGTACAGTGCTTTGTGAACTTCTACCTGATATCTTTGAACAGGCTGCCGAATTGTTCAGCTGCTTTGGCTTCCATGGGAAGGTTTGATGAATGAGGGTCACCAAACCTATGTTAGTTCAAATAGAAGAGTTTGTGGTATATGATGAGACATTAGTGGGGCAGCAAATGCTATCAATATTCACCAAGTTTATTTTTTCTGTTTGGTGTGTGCCTGCATTTGGATGGTAGTAAATATGGTTGGCTTTCCACAGTTCACAAATGACACAATGCCATTTTACTTTTAAAATTTCTGTTCTCTTCAGTGCGCAGCAAGGATATAGCTCTACAGAAATTTTNAACATCTGCTTGTTATATTTTTGAAGAACTAATGTGTTCCTCCCTTTATTCTCTTTTGCTGTCTTCCTCCCTATCTGTTTTTCTCCAAACTGCTGCTTTCATCCCTACTCCAACCAGCTTGACTTCCAGGTCAGTATTTTCTGCTCTCCTACTTAATGCGCCTTCCACAATGAAGGTTTTCATTGATGCTTTATTTATTTGGCCATTTTGATTTCATATAAATAACTTCTGTTTGTATTTTGTTGTTTTCATTCTGCTTGTCCCTATTGTGAAGTTTTTGGTCATTCCATTTCTAGATCAGAAACTTTACAGTAAAGTTTTTTACAGACTTACTCAGAAGTCTGTAAGAAAAAAAAGCTTTTATTAACAACATATTCAATTCATATGTTGTTCTGTGTGAAGATTTTTTTCTTCCAGTTTTGCTTCTATTACCTTTGTTTAGGGAGCTCAACACTGGGAATAACATTTTTGATAGCTAACCCGACCCAGTAGGTAATGTACTGACCAGTAACAGAGAGATTTATACCTAAGATCAGAGACTTACTCTTAGCACTTTGCCATCACCCTTTTTACTGTTATTGCAAACATAATAGGAGGAGTTGCAGTGCTTGTGAAACTTTGAGCTGTTTGTTCTGGACCAGCACATAACTGCAAGGGGTTGTCTGTATGTGTATGTTTTATATGCTGTGTTTGGATGCAGCCTCAGCTAGTTGGATTCCTGTTTCTCTTTCTTCCAGGTTTTAGATTAGTTTAGCTGGCACTTGTGCTGACACACTGTTTGAGTAAACCTTTCAAATATTACTACATGTCTTGTGCTTGTTGAAAGTAAAAATTGCTCTAGTTGACATTTTTTTTCTCTTAGTAAGCCTTGATGTTAATTTTCTTTCTTGTGATTATGAATGGCTATAAATTGTAAGATAGCAAAGTCTTAAAGCATCTACTTGGTATTTTAGAAACTGGACTGTTTGGGCAGCAGGGGCAGCATTATGAGTGTAGAAAGGGCTTGTTTCTCCATAGATGGATCAGTCTGGAGTTCAAGGAGGGTAAATATTGCAAAGACCAAGCACAGTTTACATTTCTTAGTTCAGACATCTCAGAAAAGTTTCTGACATAGACATCTTTGAACTGTATGGCAAAAGGCTGTTCATTATGAAAGGAGTGACAAGACAAGACTTCCCCCCTTGATGTACTTTAATTCAAGTCACAGTTGAAAGTTAGTTTCCAGCTGAAAAAAGTTCTTTTGGAAATTTGAGGCTTATCGATTTCAGGAATTAATTAGGTGGACGCTTTTTTTATTGCCTACCTACTGTAAGCACATTTTAATGTGCTTGAATGGATAGTTATTACACCTGGATTACGAAAATACTTCTGCAAAGCATTTTCAGAGTCTTTCTTTCTTCTAAAAGTTATTTAAATTCACTTACTCTGGAGTTGGCTGTGATGAAAATATTGCCTAAATGTGACCACTCTGCCTTTCTATCAGAGCATACTCAACATTGATTGAAAACCTCTCTAGCCTGAGAGAGCTTAAAGAAAGGTATTATGCTATGTGGTTGTCATTATGGTTGATTTCACTGGAATTCAATGATTGGTATGCAGAAACATTTGTTCAGCAGTTGGAGGTGCAATTTCTGTTATGTTTTATTGACCTAAAAAAAATAGCTGACCTTGTTGAAGCAAACTGTCCTCATAACCCTGCCAACTTTCATCCCCAGAGCCCTGGGTAAGTTGTAGCGTATGATTGGAGTTTATTGTGGGAATTCAGTGAAGTGTTAAGTTTTCTCAGCTTGGATCTTCATTAAGGTCAAAACTTAATTTAAGAAACAGGTCTATTAATTTCTGTAATTTCTGCTAATCAGTATGTTTTTCGGTGTTATTTTGTTTGTTCATATTTATACGAGGTTGTAATGATTAGAAGAATGCTGCATCTGTTTTATAACAAGGTGGACTATTGATGCTGATGACAAACAAGAAAATCCAATACATTGGCATAATCCCACCGTGTGCACCTGCCTATTCAAAATAAGAATATCCTGAGCACCACAATCAGTGCAGTGACATCCCTCCCACCCCCTGCCTTTAGGTCACCGCAGGTTATATACTCCCTAAACCTTTCCAGCTGCAGATAAAGAGCGGATGGATATTTTTTCCATGTGTAATATACTGACCAGTGCTAGAAAGTTTCCCACCAGCCTCTGATGTTGGCCTTCCTAATTGTTTCCGTGGGAGGCTGGGGCTCAATGAGATGTGTAAGGCAACGTTTAACGGAGTTTTAAATTTAACTTATGAGCCGTCCACAGTTTTGTCAAATGTCAGTTTGATGGTTCCAAGGGCAGAGTGATATGTTGTTCAAAGATAATTTCCCTGGAGAAACTGAGATAGTGTACTACTGAAAACTGAGAGAATCTGTGATATACATTACTCTTCTGAGAGACTGGTTATTCTGAGTGAGAAACATAGTTGTCACATTGGATAACAGGCAGATTGTTGACATGTCTTTCTGTTTTAGCCTGTTTGCTATGAGTACAGAACCAACATTTTAGCATTTAAACATTTTGAAAGAGATGATAATTAGAGAAGAGATTATTTAGATCTATCTGATTTCATGAGTGACTTTGAGTTTTTAAATTTGTAATTAAATTTTAAAATTTCATTTTATTTTAGAAATAGTAAAGTAGACAATTTATTTCCTTGGAATTCCACTTGTTAAGAAAAAATTAAAATAATAATATATTAAAAAATAAGAAGTCATGGTGATAAAAATAAAAAGATACAAATGGGACCCTGGGGCAAGGTGATGCATCATTGCTCATTTCCATCCCACTCACTACTGACCCTGTCTGCTCAGTTCTGTACTTACAGTTTGTTTAAAGGCATGCAGAGGTTAAACTAATAGAAATAGATTATTTAAATAAGGAAGGATATTTTGTAATTTCTCAGTGATTTGCTTTTTTTGGGTATTTGATTTGGCATGTAAATACTCTGTTGAATCAAATGGATATGCTGTATGACCTGGATATGAAGAGAAATGAGCTCTACCTCTCTGAAGGAAAAATATCCTCTTAGATGGGTTGGATGTGACAGCACAACTCTGGGGAACAGACAGCATAAGGGACTGTTACTCCTTCTGTTTCATGATTACTGCTTTCAAGACACAGTAATATTTCTTATGCTTCTCCAGACCTGCTGCCTCCACTAGTTTTCCCCAGGGGGAAGATCCACAGATCATATTCCTTTACCTCTCGAACGTGTGAATGAAGTAGCCCCAGGGCCCTCCGGGGAGCTTGGTGACTGCCTGGGTCCAGTGCTGTCAGGATTCCCTGTGTGCACTGCAGGGGTGTGTGAGTGAAGAATCCTTGTGAGATAAAACAGCTTGCCCTCAAAAAGCTGTGACTGAAAAGAGACAGGGGAACTAAATTTAGGAATTGGGCTGTTGGTGGAACCACTTCTTCCACTCGTATTGTTTGCTTTCACAATGCAGGAGCAACATGCCTGGGCAACATGATTGGGACTGGATTCAAATGCTCTGATGTGAATTTATAGTAAGGGGAAGTTAGTATGTCTAAACAAGAAATCATACAAAGTTTGCCTGATTTATTTGGAGGTCTGAAGAAGTTACTGCAAGAGCATGGAAAGCTTGATTTATGTATTGAATGATAATGATTGGATTGATCCTGAGAACTTCTAGGGTGAGCCAGGAGTTGCAGTCAAAAGATGTGATTCAGAAGGAAATTGCAATGAATCATGGAGTGCTGCAGAGGAGGTGTGATCCTGATTGCTGTCAGGCTGAGCTGGACATGCTGTGGAGCATTTGGATGCAGAGAAAAACTGGACAGAGTCAGGAGGTGGTGGGGCTTTTTTTTTTTGTAATTTTTTGTTTGTTTGTTTGTGTGGGGATGTTTTGGTTGACTGGTTTTTTAAAGGAAAAAAGCTTGCCTAGATTACAGCTGGAAAGGACCTGATGAACCAGTAGCAGGACTGCAACTCATTGGTTCAAATTTCAGGCAACTATTTCCAGTTACTGGTTACAGTCATTGCTAATGGTCTCAATTAATAGAATAGCTGAGCAAGCGATTGCCATATTAAATCAGATCAAATATCCTTCTCATCTAGTGTCCTGTCATCAGCAGTATTTTATTATTAATTTTCTTTTTAACAAAAGAACATCAGAAGAAAATGCACAACAACCCTGGGTGTACAAAAGAGATGTGTGACAGATGAGTCCTCTGGTATGAATTTCACACGTGTTCATGTGAAGTGTCATCCAGGAAGAATGTGCTGAGGAGGACAGTAGTGCAGTGCAGCGTGTTGGAGTTCAGTGGTTGCCGTGCAGATACGTGTTGAAACAAAGTGACATGAACCATAGTTTGGAGCAGGGTTTTAGTACGTCTTTCTCATTCATGCGTTAGCCTCATGTGGATATTTCTAGCATCTCTCCAGGGCTTTGGAGGGAACTGTGTCAGACTAAACACTTGTTAAATAAAGATTTTGGAAAACTTCCCAGATTGTGTGTTAGGTAAACCCTTCCCACGTTTTTGTCTTTGAGGTGAGATATGTTTCAGTGACTTCTCTGACACTTGCTTTATTTCTACCAGACAGAGTTGTTGGACAATAATATTGTTTTGTGGAGCATTTGGAGGCAAAATAGTTGTCACACTGAAGCGCTGTCAAACTATCAGTACTAAGAAATCTGAAAGTAGCCTTCAAACAGTTGAAATACTGAGATTTAAAGGGTGGGACTGGGGAAGAAGAATTTAAAAAGGAAAAAAAGGTTATTTGACTTTGTGGTTTTTAAATTATTATTAACACAACAATAGGATCACTTTGGGGTTTTTTGAGACCTATAGATCTCTGTGGGCTGCAAGCCTGCTACTTTGAGTAAAACTGAAATAGCTGTGTAATCTATCAGTAATAAGAACTGGGAATGTAATGAAAACTTTGAATATACTAAAATTCCTTTTTCTTAACTGGTAATTCACTGGCAATAAATAGTTGTCTTCTGGGTTGCTGTAACATGGCATGTTTGCTACTCAGTGGGTCCCACAGGAAAAAAATCAGTGTGTGTAATGGTGAGATAGCTTTGCAGTTTTGCTGTTAATAGATTTCATTTTACAAGGAAAAAGGCAAAATGCTTATGAAATGTTATTACTTTATATCTTAATAAATTTTAATCTGTTTTATTCCTAGTGGTTATGGTCATTACTCCCAGCCTTTTTTATATCAGGGCATAAACACTAGATCAATATTTTGGTCTAGAATGTACAGTCTAACTTCTGAGCTTCATTCACCACATTAAAAACAGCATCAGTCCCAATATAGATTTTTACCATCAAGAAAGAAAGAATTAAACTTGTTTTGAAGCTGAACTCTGTTAGACATGCTGGATGTGTCAAAGTAATTAATTTCTAAATGGTTAGGATAGTTGCTTCGGGGTTTTCATTCAAGGTATTCTTTAGTTTGTTATCATTGTGATAATTGTATTAGTGACCAAAAAGAAAAGAAGAGTAAGGAAACACTCCAGATTTTGAAAGAAGTTTTGGATACTAATAATTCTTTAGGTTATGGGATCTGGATTAAAAAAAAAAAAACCCAATGTGACAGTTTAAAATTCAAATGACATTACAGAAAGACATTGCTCAGTTATTTTTTAACATATAAAACTTAGAAGAACTGGAGTCTAACTTATTAAATTGAACCAGCGGTGAAACATGAGGGCTTTCTTTAAGAAAAATTGCTGTTGTTCAAGGCATGCTATGTTTTCTTTCTCATATCAAAATTTCAGCCTCACAGGTGTAGGTTTTCTTATCATGATAATACCTGTTTTCTCCAGACAAATCCATCTATGGGTTGTAAGTGAACAAACAATGTCCTTGCATATTTGTGTCAGGAATGTGTCTGTCAGTAACACTTTTAACATCTCTGGGGATGTTTATAGTTTGCTAGAGTCTAACCCATCTTTGCTTTTCAGGTTTATAGATTGGTAATAGAAAATACACTTGTAATCCATGACAATTCCAGAAACAATGCTTAGCTTTTCTTGTATCTTAAAAAAATTCTAGTTTATGTATTTCAATGGAATTAGATCTGAATTTTAAAGATTACCCTTATGTTGGTTTAGTTGTGACTCAGGAAAGGACCTACATATCCTGTCATTTTTAAGTCAGTGGGAACTGAACTGCTGTGAATATTTCTGTGGAATCTTACTGAAGTAATGGAGTTTAGAATGGACATTCACATGGTTGGGATTTACAGGATCAGGTCTTCTGCATGACTAGCTACTGAGATGCAGAGTGCCTAGTAGAATGTTAAGATTTGTTTCATTGCTCACAAACATGAATTCTTTGTAAAGATGTAGACTATTTTTAAAGGAAATTATCTTTTTTTAAAAAAATTTTTTTTTCAAGTGTTAACACTGGTAATACTGTACCCAGTGCATGCCTAGAGCAACAGGGGAAGATGTTTGTTTATTTATTGTGTCTTAGATTAAATTTTAAAATGTGTTTTTGAGAATTTCCTGTTTTATATAAATTACTTGTTTTGAATAAATTGTATTCCATAAAATACTTTGGGTTGGTTTGGTTTGGGGTTGGTATTTTTTTTTTTTTTCTCATTTGCTTCCCTGAAAACATTCTTTGCACTCTGATTTTTTTTTAATTTATTCTATTTGTTGAGAAGCACAGGTTCCTCCTTCCTGGAGAAGTTTTTGATTGACTTTTAGACAGTTGGTCCCATTGCAATGCTGTTTAAAGTGATGAAAATTATTGCAGAGACATATTCCTTTAGAAAATGTTACAGATTTTGCTCTTGGGAGTATTTTGCATGCCTGCATTTTTTGGATGCTTTGAGGGGAAAAAAATCTTTATGAAATAGAGTGAAGGCTATACTAAGCATGTAACACTTATTTTTGGCTGACGTTACCAACTTTTTGGCCAAGGTCCCCAGGTGGCTAATTAAAGCTGGGAATTTAATGAAATAGTGTGATTTTCTATAGCTATCAGAGATGAAAGCACTGGAGTTTAGACAGCACACATTGCTGTAAAATGAAATCTGAAAGACACATATGCAGAAACAGTGTTAATATTTGTCTTAAAAAGTTGGACTGAAGGAATTAAAGATCCTGCAGTTAGACCTATGAGATCAATTTGCGTGCTGCTCCAGAAGAACAAGAAAACCCCACAAACGTGGTTACGTGTAGTTGTTTCAGTTATATTCCTACTAGTGAGAACTAAGCTGCTGCTGCTTTGCTGTTTGCCCTTCTGCTGACCAGGGGTCTGGGTCTCCATGACACCGATGTCTATTTCTTGCAAAGACATTTCCATTAAAAAATTAAATAGAATGAACGGCCAGTGCAATTGGTGTAAGGGCATCTTGCTGTTTGCACAGTGAGATTTATGGGCTCTACCTTCTTTAGAGACTGGACTTCATAAGAGATAAAACTTTACGGCTGTTTAAGAATCTTTTTGTCTTTTCCCTTTCCCTGTCTTGTTCAGATCTATGGTATTCTAAGTGTATCTAAATATTTAACAGTTACAGATGATGGTTCTTCAGCACTATGAGAAGTCAGAGCTGCTACAGTCTAGTGATTTCAGTGTTGGAATTCTAAGGCTACTCTTCTAGAAAAGATGTTGGATGCTGAGTCAATATGTCTTAAGCAGTAATGTTTTATTTATTCTGTCTAATGAATTTTGTGGGTTTAGAGCCTTAAATTTGAACAGTGCAGCAGAACACATGAAACTAATTCCACATGATAAAGAGTAATGTAGACTCAACTGTGCATATCAGCATAGCTACTAGTAAAGTATGTGGATATTTTATATCCTATATGCTCACGGCATATGACATTTTGTGCTGATTGGGTACTGTTCCCAAATATTTTTCTATTTCTTATGCATATTTTTTGCTTATCCTAATCTTCTTCTATTTCATTTAATAGCATTTTAGAAACAGAGCCACATGAAAACATACCAGAGCAAGCAAATCAAAAATTCTCCTGGATCAGGGATTGTATTTGATATTTGCTGTTAAAAAAAAAAAAAAAAAAAAAAAAAAAAAAAAAAAAATTTTTGGGGAAATTTTTTTT
>VXBX01009897.1:399279-414592 GCA_013400415.1 Scytalopus superciliaris | reverse complement strand
ATGGGGAAAAAAAAAAAAAAAAAAAAAAGAAATTTATGGGGAATATGTTCTTGCATTGATTTGCTGCATTGAACCCCCCCCTTGTACATTTAATGCAGGCCTAAAAGAAAACTTCTTACCCAGGCTTTTTTACTGTAGCATTTTCTTTTCATTTCCATAGGTATGCAGCCAGTTGTGGAATAAAGAGAGTCTACGACAGAGCTTTCTTTTATTTCCTTCTCTGCAAGATTTTGCATATCACAGGCACCAGATGTTTTCCTTTGCAGCTTTACCATGTTCTACTTTTCAGTGTGGCATTAGACAGAAGCTGAAATGGGAAGTTGAGTGAGGGAGGGGTGATGAAAGAAGCAGTTAGCATTGGCATGAAATTGAACTTCTTACAGAGATTAAATATAAATGAATTTATCATTTATTCAACATGAGATTGAAAACCAATTTATGTTTTAACAGCCTGAAGTCATACTGCACTACCAAAATTTCTGCCAAATACCACATTTATATATGAAGTTGTGAAAGTAATTTTTTCTGGTGTTCATTTTGGTTTAATGTTGATTAAGTCTGTGCTTACAATTATGACACCCAGACTCATGAGAGAACTGATTTAACCTGGAATTGCACAGGGCATCTAATGTATAGTTGTACACACTTTCATTTTTCTAGTCAAGTTGAAGTTACTTTATTTTAGTTATAATAGACTAGATTTTCTGTTATGTGCTCTACTTATAAACTTTTATATCAACTGCCCTCTAAGAATTTTTAGTGCCATGGCACATTTATTAATTACAAATTAATTGGTAGTTTTTCATATAAATAAATGGTGAAAAAACCACTGGTAGGACAAAGAAACCAGTGACAGAAGTAAATATAAAATGACCTAGTTTCTTTAACATAATAAAATCAGTGCAAGAAGTGTATTTTAACTTTTTTTTTCACTGCTTCTGATCTGGAAGCAATGGAAGGATTTTCAGTGATCCTTTTGGGCATTGAATAATATTCTCTTCATTTGGCAAAATAGGATTAGTGAGTAGATCTCATTAGGAATTTGCACGTGACTTTATTTTTTATAGATAAAAGGGAGCAAATTCCTCAAAGTCAAAGAAAGTCGAGAAAATAATATCTGAGTATTCACGCAGGTAGAAAGCATTACTGCAAGGATATTTTTTCATTAACTGCCAGGCAAATTTAGATTACCTTCTTCCTCAAAAGGATGTATGCTAAGTATCAGAAATGCTTCTGGTAAATTAAATAAGTAAGATCCACAGCAAATGATAATTAAATATTGAAACAATTTTTTTTAAATTTAGTGCAGTCTTAAAAAAAAAGAGAAAACATATAATGGTGGCAAAGATTGTTTAGTTTTCGTTAGGAATGGCTCATAAATCTGTTGATAATCTTTTGTAGAAAGAAGTCTTATTACTAAACATGGTAAAAATGTTTTTGTCATATACAAAGCTGTTTGTAAAGGCATCCTTTATTCTTCACGGCGTATTTATGACCTGACCTTCTATCCCATGACACTTTAGTCCTCCAAACCACTGTATTTGTAGTTCATGTTTTAAAAAATAGAATTTCACAACATATATTAGTCATCACCTTCACCTCCTGCTTCCTTTGAAATTAATGCGACTTAAAGGACCCCTTAAAATTGTTCCTGAATGCACTGAGTGTGTAAGGATTGTTGGGAGAATCTCCCTCTTACAGCAATTTTTCTGCATAGAGCTCAGAACATGTAGGAGTATTTGCGAGCAAATGGTAAAAATGGAAAAGCCTTGTAAGCCCAAATAGTTCCTTTAACACTGTATAATCTTAAAGCTGTTTTGACTTGCCATCTTGAAAAAAAATAGTAGTTATGTTGTTACATCTGATAGGTGGAATACTTGAGTCTGTTGGAGAATCGATGTTCTGTGTCATAGTCACAAAGTTAATTTCTATTGAAAAAAAAGTGATTGCAGTCATTGACTCTAATGGCTATGTGTGTGCAATTCTTAGACATATGAAGGACCAAAACAAGAAGGTTGCCAACCTGAAGCACAATCAGCAATTGGAGAAAAAAAAGAATGCACAGCTGTTGGAAGAAGTTCGTAGACGAGAGGACAATATGACCGACAACTCTCAACATTTACAAGTGAGTTTATTTTCCAGTTGTGTTTTAAAACCATGAGAGAAAGTACAGTTGTGTTTCACATCTTCCAGGATGTGTAATGAATCTCTTCCCACAAAGAGCTCATGGCTCTCTCCTCTTTCACCAGAGGATGCTCTACTCACCTCAGTAGCATTAATGAAATATTTACTATTAGGGTGAGTTAAAACCAATAGAATTTGAAGATCTCTACACAGTTACTACATCAATAACTGTTTTCTTGCAGTTGGAAAGAAAAGGTTCTCCTGTATCTCTTCTTTAAGATAGACTTTGAGCCTTATTCTAGGACAGTTTCTACAGTTTGTAAGTTACTGATCTTGGGGCTTGAGATTTGCAAGACAATAAACTGCTCTGGTTAAGTGATACATTACATACTACGGAACTTTATTCAAGGCCACAAGCTTGATTCTTGACTTGAAAGTGTTCTCTGAGATCTGACTGAAAAACCACAAAGAGAAGTGCTGATTTCTGATGACAACATCAATGTCTCCATGCCCAGTGTTTATAGGCAATTTATAGTGCAAAATATCAAATTTGCCTTGATCTGATTAACATAATGTGTTTCTGGAAAATTTCCAGTGGATGGGATTTGACCCTCTCATGCTTCATATGGTTGTATTTCTCATGTGTTCCTATATGCAAAATGGAGGAATTAACACCACATCTCTCTTCAGGCTTGTGTTGGTGAAACTTCAGGAAATGATACATTATTTATGCATCTGTGCACTGTTACGTGTGCTTTATAACCTTGGTCATTACATACTGATTGCATCACCATGTATTTGATTGTGTGATGTAGCAATAAAAGCTTGTGCAGTATTTGGTCTGACAATAATGATATATGAAAATTAAATTTCAGCATTGAGCAGCTACTTGTAATTACTGTAGTTTAGTAAAGGGAATATATTAAGCTTATTTTTTCAGTAATGTTTTGGAGATCTATCAGAGTGGTGTGATGACTAGAGAATAGAAGCCATTCCCAGGAACTTTGATGTAACTGCTATACTTGGAGCTTTCCAGTCATGTGGTGAGAATGCATCTACCGAATGGAAGTAACCTGGCTGGGTGGCTTGAATTTAGAAAGGAAAAACCTTGTCTAGTGTATAGCTCTTATGCACTGTTCACTTCCAATAAAATAGTTGCACACTAAGTTAACAGTTTATGGTAACCAGTTAACCAAGAACTGTTATTTCTTGTTACTATGCCTTAAAATGTCAATATTTTAATACTATGCCCTCCAACATATTACTTTCAGTATCAAATTTTGTTCGTATATGAATCTGATAACTGGGTCATTGACTAGTTGAAAAGCCAAAAAATTCTAAAGTTCCTGTCAACTAATCTTGATATAGAAAGGAATTTTTTCACATAATTTTTTAAGAAAACCTTTCCTCCTTCATGGTGTTCTAAAAAGAGTAACAGGAGTAATCTAAGGATTTAAATGAGGCAAGATTTTTGGGGAGACGCATGATGTGAGATTCACAATATACTTGGAAAAACAGATTTCTAGAAGTACTGTGCATCTGCTAAATAAAAAAAATATTAATTGCTATTTCAATAAATGTTTAACATCTTAGTAAACCATGGGGATCTGACCACCTTTTCTTGTTACCGTTTATAATACATTCTGCTGTGTTTAGTGGAAACACCCTATGTTTATAGGCATTTATAGCACATAGTGCTTTTGTCTACAGTGTACTTGTTACATTTGTGAATGATGTATTGAGCTGTTACGGGAAAAGTATATCCTAAAATTCTCTGGCCTGATGTAATGACTGTATTTGTTGGCTGGCTGTGATAAGCTGGCTGTTGGCTGGCCATGATAAGCTCAGCTGAGAATTGAAGAGCAGTCAGACTGGTCAAATTACATTTACTCCAGCCAAGTCTCGATCCCTTTTGCAGAAGTGCTGGAAAGGATGTAATAAGAAAGTGAGTATGATTGTCCATGAACCCTTCAGGGAGTTACTCAGGGCAAACTGAAGCGATTGATTGAAGAGCCGTCCCTTCTCTACAGCTCAGGTAGGGGCAGAAACTCTGCCCATTCTGCTGTCCACTTGCTTTCTGGGAGGTTTGAACAAGTTCAGAAGTCTGAAGTTTCTTTGAAACTTCACTAGTATGTAATAGTTCCTGAGACTTGTAGTACCATGTATATTTGTGACACTTTTCACAATCTTTTCAGATAAAAGCCTCTCAAAGCTGGTTCATGTCCCACCCCCAGTGCTTGCAGGTCAAGTTTGAGTCTCTGATGGCTCCATTTCACAGCACTCCAGGGCCACTGCTGTGATGGAGAGTGCCCTGGGATGCCTGGGGAGGGAATTCACTTTGGTCTCCCTCACCTATCATCTATAATTGTGAGTGATGCTTCAGGTGTGGTTTTGGGGGGTTATTTGGATCACTGTAAAATTGGAAACATCAGGGAGCCAGACTTCATATTAATTCTTGGGAATGAAGAATAGTTGTGAGGTTTTATGTTTTTTCCTAACACAAATCAAGGGCAGACCTGTGCGAACCTTGCCAGACGTGATGGTCATATTTTATGTAAAGCATCACAGCGGGAGAGCTGGACCTTGAACACTTTATCATGAAAGTTTTTGAGAATGGTGTATCTAACATGCCTCCATTTTTCTCTCTTTTTTGTCTGTCTTAAAAACGATAAGCCTTTTTGAGAAACATTGAGCTAAGAAATATACAGGTAGCATGTCATAAATTTGTATGTAATTCCTCAAGTCTTTTTGCAGGATCTCGAAATGTTAGAGATGTGCGACTTGTTGATTTCCTGAGATGCATTTTTCTTGATCCTTGCATGGAACATGTTTCTTCCAGTAACACTGTTACTTCAATAGAATTAGGAAAGAAAATATTTGCATAACATGGAGAACTCAAGTGCATTTTGTTCTGAATGTGATTTTCAGACCTGCTGTAATAACAACAAAGTCCTTTTGTTTCTCTAAACAAGAAGGTTCACCTAATAATATTCCAATATGTCTCATCACATAGCCTCAAAGGAAATCAAATGTGCAGTTTTGTCTGATTATACTTTTCATATGTGTAATCTACCAATTCAGTAAGTGATTTAAGTCCAGAAATACTTTGTGGAAATTTTATGTAAACTGTCCCATTCTTACATGTCACAAGAAAAGTGCAGGGATGAGCCTGAAACACAGTTAAAAAGTTTAATACCCTATTCTGCTCTAATCTATATGGCTTCTGGGTGTTTCCACCTTCTAGTTTATCTGCTGGCAAAGTTTTTGACTCTTCTGATATTTTAAATGTTTGGGTAATTTGTCACAATTCTCTTTTAGGTAGCCTGGGTTTTCTTTGGATGGAAAACCACATGCAGAAAAGAGATATTTCACTAACAACATTGTTTTTGAGTGAGACAATGTGTCGGTCTCATTGATTTCAAATTTCATATACAGGCAACTTGATCAATGTTCTATGCCTGCCATGCTGTGAAACAGATTGTGTACATATGTACGTTTTCCAGGTGTAAGTATCTCACTTTTTACAGAGTCCAGCTTGTCAGTTGTGCCTTGTCACTGGCTGTAGTGAGGCAAGGCAAGAGTTCCAGTTTTCTGAAAGCTTTGTACTGGCTGGAAATTTAGTCTTAGGTAATGAATAAAATATGATCCAGAGAAAGTTCCATCAAAGGAGATAGAAAAGCTGACTAGTTAATATTACAGCTTTCTGATTCTTGCCATGTGAATATCTGTGATATCTTACTCACTGAAAATAGCTCCCAAGAGTTTTCACAGCTAGTCCATGTGAATCCTTAATCTTGGATTTGTTTCTTTGTGTGCTTCAACATATAATTTTCAACTGCATAATGGTTCTAGAAATATGAAATATACTGAAGAGATTGCACATTACTAGATGTTATTTATTTCTGTATCTTTTAAAAGAAGATAGCATGGCCTAAACAAGGGGCATACCTGACAGTACTATGAATTTTCTATAATTTTTCTTTTAATGCAGTGTGTTTTCTACTCCATTGTTTCATACTTTGAAACTATAATATTAATAAAAAAAGGAAGCTAAGGAATGAGATGAAGTCTTGCAAATAAAAATAATCAGAGCAGTTCAGAGACACAGGAAGCTGCCATGAGTGCTATGCAGACAGGCATTAATGTGTGGAGCTGACACAAGACAGGAGAGAATTCATTGCATAAACACACAGCTTTGTATTATTAGTGCTGAAATACATATGCAGTGTCAAAACACAACCTTTTAAGAGGTTAAAATCATGAGCTATTAAAAGTGAATTCTAGTTTAAGCATCTATCCTAAGGTGGACCTATACCTCTCTGGAATGCTTTAATAATTCTCAGCGTTCAGGGGATTCTTTCTGTCTTCAGAAGACTGGTAATTTTGGTGGGGAAGATAGAGCTAAGACAGGGATTTTGCCTGTTTATGCCATTCCTGTCTGATTTTCACAATGTGCATGTATGAATTGCAAATGCTGGTCTAGCTCTGATGTGCAGAATTGCTCCCTACCTCTTGTGGTTGTGGGCAGGGGATGAGAGGGAAATAAGTGACTGCTCTCGACTTTCCATTCTTAATATTATGAGCCATCAGAACACACAGATGAGATATGATGTAGATAGATTTTTGAAATGTGTTCAGAGACAAGGGAAAGCATAAAATATGGCCTGCAATGCTTGTGAAGATCTCTCTCTTGCTAAGATTTCTATCAGATATGAATATTTTCAAACAAAAGCTGGTTTTATTGCCAGTCTGCATAAAGGTCATCTGCAACAAGTCTTTCAGTCTTTGTGTAAGATGATAAAGAATCATAAGGTTTTGGAACCAGTTCAGAGATAAATTCAGAAGATGAGGTAAGCTACAGCTAGAATGAAGTTCTCCCTTTAAAGTTCCCATTAACTTGTTGGTGGAAAACAGAAACCAATTTGTATTATGATTTTAGTGACTTAAACATTTAATTTACAATGGATTTTCTACAATTAAAGCAATATTTTCTGCCAGTTTTCTCCGCAATATCTACATAATTCTCTTCAATTTATTGCTTGAAAACTAGCCTATGGTATTTTATGCTTCTGGTTTCGAACTATTGGTTACTTGGGGACTGGTACAATTTTGTATTTGACTGGTTAAGCTTAAGTTTGGTCAATTTGTGAGAAAATTAGTGTTCATGTATATATCAGATAGTTTCACCCTTATAAAGCAAATGGAGAGAAGTGAGCAGAGCAGATTGCACAGTTGTGTACGTTAGTGATATGTTCATGGGTACTTCCTTTGGCATTTCTCTGCCTCTCTAATTGCAGGTGGAATTTGCCAAGACAGAGTGTAGCTAATAGCTATAACCTCAAAAATATCCAGCCTTCAGCAAAATGTACAGCCTATTATAAGCTACACACAATTCAGGGAACTTTTTTTTCCCTCTTGTGAATATCTAGGAAAAAGGCAGGAACTGCATTTTCTTGAAGTGGTTATTTTTATGTAACTGAATATGAATTTTTAATAGACATTTTGAAAAAATAGAATTTAAACAAACTGTCTTTTCTGTACTCATTGTGCAATATATTAAAAATTATTACCAGATTAGAAGTGGATACTTAAAAAAAATCAGAATAATTAATTCAAACACATGTAAGACTATTGAAGACACAGCTAGTGTACTTATCTTCAGATTTCCAACATAATATAAATATAAATTCAGACTGTAAACATGGATGGACAGTTAGGAATTTTCCTTCCTTGGCCTGTGGAAGTTCCATAAACTGTGGATAAATTCCATATGTGTTGCTGAAACGTGTGTTGAACTTCAGCCAGTAGTTTAAGATTATGTTGAAGAAAATATTCCTAAAAGGTTTCAGATGAAGAAAAGTATTTGGGACTCTACAGAGGGCAGGAGGGTTGATTGGTAGGTCTGAGGATCAATACCAGAAGTGGTTTTTTCCTTTGGGGATTTACTTTGACATTTGTTTTCATTGTGCAGTGTAATCCCCAGAAGCCAAAACTACTCTTGTTCTAAAATGTCCCTATAGACAACCTGTGAAAATCCCACTCGACGATCAGTTTCTTCCAAACTCACAGTCTCTTCAATCTTTTTTTCCCTGTCACGATTGGTGATTGACAGGATTGCTGCAGTGTTCTGTGCTGTGTTGGTCTAACCAGATAGAATGTGGAAAAAAAACTGTAGTGAGTGAAACATTATCAGCACAACTGTTGTATGTAGTTGTCATGTCCTTTCTTTTGACTGGAGTAGTACATTATATATATAAAATGACATAATTTTTATTCTTAAAACTGCCCCAATTATTAATTTTTGGGTTTTAGGCGGTGTAATAGAACATTATGCGTAATTGCTATTACGATTTTTGCACTATTACAAGGACTTTTAGGGCATCCCACGTCAGAAAGTCTCAATACTGACTTTCTCATCTTTCTCAGTTTCTACGCTTAAGTCAGAAAATTCCTGTTTTTCAGTGTTGTCTAGGTAATGTTAATTCACTGGCTTCAGTTGCCAAGAATAAAATCCGGTCTTCTTGATTTGCAATTATTTAGAAATCTGTGAACTGCAACTATTGAAAAGTATCTTATGTTTAAATTAAATCAGCTATTTCTACGATGTGCTTCAATAAGTTTTGTTAATTGAAAAGGGCATATGTGGCAAGGCCCTGGAAGGAAAAGATCTTACTGGAAAAAAACAAAACTGCAACAATAGGAAACAGGAAAAATTTAATGTGATACACCTTTTTTTTCCTCCCCCTCAATATTTGTGTAATAACTCACACATGCGGGACTCCTGTCGTCTCCAGGGGGCAATCACATTCAACATGCATCAAAAGAAATAGTTCAGTTAAACCAACTCTCCCTACCCAGCAATAATTACCACAGGTTTACACTGAGATATAGTTGCAAAAGGTTAGTCAGTAGGGCATCTGCAAATCAAGTTATATGTCAACTCTACATCAATAACCTCATTATAATAGATGTTAGTATTTCAGCACATGACTGTCCAATATAGCATTCCACATATAGCTCAGTTTTAACTTTTACATTGACTTATAGCTCATCTAATATTTTACTAACTTATGTATTTAAACACTCTATATTACATAAATTATAATCAATGACAAAAGCAATGATTTAGATTGAAATTCTGCAAAGTGAAATTGCAATAAAATGTCTGGCCCTATTTGTGTAGCTGTCTTCAATGTAAGATAAATATAGGACGTTTAACCCTGTAATATAAAAGAAGTATAATGTGAATTCGTATTAGCAGTAGATTTTCCAATTTAGACATTGATTAAAAATGTTACCTGTGCTTTTTTTATTTTTGGGTTTTGCAAAATGAAAGCTGTTTTCCTGTATATAAACTAGCAAAAAAAGTAAATATGTTCTAAAAATAACATCTGATTACCTAAATTCTGCACAAACTCTCTCCATATACTTTCTTATATCTGTAGCTTATTCATGAGCTATAACATTTTTTTGCTGAAAGCTTGATAGGCTGGATGAAAATATAAAAAGGTTTTCTAAAACCTTCTTGTGGTCTGCATCAAGCTCAAATTTCTACCTAGTTTCATAATTTGGTCTTGTATTTACCTGGTTTGTAACCAGTGCTGCTGCTGTTTGTCACTCCCCATAGATCATTTTGAATTGCTTGCAAGTCTGTTACTAATACATCTGGTCAGCAACAAAAGTTCTGCTTGAGTTCATCGAAGTAGAATTATTTTGGTTGGTTGCTAATAAGCCAGATTTCTACCACTTATACTTATCTCTCATTATGAGTGTTCTGTAATAGCCTTATACACTATTACTTACAGATTTCCCTCTGTACAGACTGGAAAGGGAAGGGAGGTGAATCACCTTCATACATAATCATGTCTAGAATGCTCCTACCTTGGAAATTATTATTACTTATTGTAAATCCATCTTTGCTTTGAAAAGCTTTCATGTGAGAGATTTCTTTAGGAAATTTTGGGACCAAATTTCATTGTAAGTTCAAAAAAAAATTGGGTGATCAGTTAAGACACCCCCCCCCAACCCCCTAATTTGATAAAACATGCTTTATTAATAGATCTTAGAGTATCTTGAAGAATAAAGGTGTAACAAATATATGGAAGGAAGCTGAGGCATAAGAAATAAAGGTTGTGTGCTTGGTGTCCCAGATGGTTGATGGCACCCTTAAGGAGCATAGACTGAGTCTATCCTCCATAGCCTTTACTTGCCTGAACTGTTAACTCCAAAGATTTTCAAGTGGTTTGTTCCTTATGATACTAAAAATGTTGCTAATGAATTTTTACTGATTGAGGTATTTAGTGCAGGTGAACTTGATATAGTTTTTGGTCCAGTGAGTGATCAAAAGATTGTGTTTAGTACATGAAAGACAAGGAAAACTACATATCATATTAATTATTTTGCAATGACTAGGCAGTTTTACTAGTCTCTTGAAAAATAGCTGCATGTGAAGAAATAGAAGAGAGTACTTCTATTTGCAGTTTAGGTTTCTTTTACAAAGATGCAGCTGTTTTTTTTTTTAAGCAGGATTGTCAAGGTAGTCAGATAATTCAACAACAAACAACACTGGAGCGCAATACATTAAATTTTAAAGAAGGCTCTTCTTTCAAGTCACAACAAGGGTTCTTACTGCCTTAACAAGCATTTGTTTGATCCTTTACTTGTGTTTGTATTTTTTCATTTCTCCTTTTCCTTGGAAAAGTCTCTTTAGCTTTTTAATCTGACAGAGACTCCTTCCACACAAATACCTTGGAGAAAGCTTGACGGGCTGGGGATATTGTTGAAGTCCCAAAGTTTTCACTAAGCAAATGTATTAGTACAATTGGAGCTTTTTTCCCCTATGACATTTTCACAATTGTAAATAGGGAAAAATTAATTTAAAATATTAGTTTGATGTAGGTGGTACATTTTGAGTAATCCTTTGTATTTCTGTAGCTGTTTTAGTGACATGAATTAGAAATTCTTTTACAAATGCATGTTCTTTAGTGGGTTGAATTTTTATTAAGCAATATTATTTGGCATCAGCTAGTCATGTTCCTTTTAACAGTTGCATATTGGCATAATGAAAGAAACATTTTACACCTCCTCTTTAGCTGTCACATACCTTTGTCATATTGAGAACTACCATAATTTAGCCATCTAGAAGTTATGACAAAGATAAAAGCCAGGTGTTTGCGATCCCCTCCTCCTCTTTGTTTTTTTAAACTTCAAAGGGACATTGTAACAATGTGAACAGTGTGTCACATGAGTGCTATAGTCTCTTCATTTTGAAGAAAGAAATTTGTGTTTTCCTGCATATGAGGTGAATTCCTGGCTCTAGTAAAGTTAATGGGATTTTTGCCACTGCCTTGTCAGACAAAGATTTCTCATATGAAGAGAAAATAATTAAAAAAACCCCCGTACAGACAAAAAATAAACTTTAAAGGTCATTGAGAAAGCAGGTCTCAAGTACAAATGGAAACAGTCCATTGTCATTCATCATTTACATCTGATCTGTTGATGGGAATTGTAATTTGTGAGAAAGTCCTTCTGCAGTCAGCTATAAGGTTTGTCAAAATTGGCTTTTCTGTCTGGGTGTTCTTTTATAAGAACATTTGGCTGCCAAGTCCTAGCAAATAAATTATTTCTCTTAATACAGACATTAGAAAAGACTGCTCAAAGGCTGCTGTCTGGTTCTTGTGCTTTCAGCGTAGGCCTTGATCCTTTATACGTGATGGCTTCGTTAACCTTTTTCTTATGAAACTGATAAATCTAAAATAACTAGTCCTATGAGCAGGATGACTGGTAACTTGAACTCCTTGAACACCTCCCTGACTTCCTCTTTTGTCTCTCTTTTCTAAATGTGAAATAAGTGTATCATGAGAACACTAAAAAGCTATCACATTATAGCTTCCTACGTAGAAACCTATCCATACATTCATTGGATAGCTGGATGAAGGGATCCCAAAGCCATTCTTGTGGATATGAATAACTGGCAATGCTTAGCTGCCTGACATAAGCTAACTTGTGTATAGCTGGTTCTCTAAGATACCCTGTTCCAGTTATCAACTGCAAATTTCTTTCTTTCTTTACCTAATTGCAATGTCTGAAGCACCTGTTAAACTAAAACAGCAATTATGTAATAGACAGTCAGGTGAAATAATTTATCTCACATCCTGAAAATGTTTCTTAAAAGCTAAAAGGGAAAATTTTGTGTAATTGTTGTCCTGGATGATGCCACAAATTTTGATTTTCCTGTTCTCTGTACTGTGGTACCTTGAAAAGCCAGTCCATGATAACACATTTGAAGACATTTCAAGAACATTTATTTCTGCAGCTTCCCAGTATAGGATTATCCTGCAGTACACAGTCCTGGTCATAATAAGAGCAGAAGGGACCATATTTTGGTACTAGTACTGACTGTGGTACTGAGGAATCTGCACCTGCATTCAGAGGGGGTCTGGGAGGCAGGACTGGGGATGGGGAAAAAAGAACTTTTCCACTACCTTTCTAATGTAATTGAACAAAATTTAGTTCATAATATGAATATGTGAGCTTATACATACTAGTATGAATCCAGAATGCCATGAATTTATTTCAATTTAAGAATTATGTAGACTACTTCTGTAAGTGCAGAAACTTGTGTGTTTTCTGGGAACTGTCTCTACTTCATAGAATTAATATTTGAAATATGAACAAATGGAAACCTGCTTAAGAGAACATGAATTTTCTGAGGTTTTAGTCTCAGTCACATTCAGCATCCATATTGCTGTTACATGTCAAAACATGTTTAAAAAAGGCAGTCAAAGGAGTAAAACCTTTACAGGCATCATGAAGGCTATATAAGGAAAATTATATTGGCTTAGAGGAAATGGATACCACCTACCAAAATCTGCTTTAAGATAACCAAACAGAAACTAGCATAGTTAAACAGCAGGATAAAAGAAGCTACCAAAAATCCAAACTGAACCAAAAAAAAAACCCCAAAAATGAAACCAAAAAGCCCCCAAACTTTCCCAAAACTGAAATTTATCGAGTTGAAAAAGACAGAGTCATAAAACCTGGCAAGTAAAAAAAAGCACAAATAGGAGGACCTAGAAATGCATGAAGCACAATAAGGAGTAAGTCATGAAATGTGCTCAAACTAGTCATTTGCCAATGTGTCAGAAGATGGAAGCCTGCCAGAGAATCTATAGAGCCAAACATAATCAAGGCATATAAAGAGTGCTTTCAAAAAATAGGGTCATGAGGTCAAAAAAATGAAAGAAATTTCTTTTTCCTGTGTTCACAGAAGAGGAACTTGGGTAGGTTCTGCTTCTGGAACTACCTTTTATAGACAAAGTATTGGAAGATATCTCTCAGAGTGAGTTGACAGCAGAAGAGATTACACAACAGTTACTGAAATTAACAAGGCCATCACCAGAGGATCAAAGGATAGATCAGGTTGAAAGATACCATCAAGTTCAACTTCTTGCAAAAAGTAGGGTGCATTTGCAGTCAGGCCAAATTGTGCTCAGTACCAAGCAGTTTTCCTTCTAAACTTCTTGGAAATTAAAGATGAAATATGTGAATTTCTAATTTGCTTAAGGACTGGAGGGTGACTAACGTGCATCTGTTTCTAAAAAGAGTTCCATGTAAGTTTTGGAAAACTATCTCCACATATGACATCTGTATTGGATAAGTCAGGAGGAACTATTTTTTAAAAGGTAGAATTATTGGGCACATGGTCAACTAATTTACCAACCTAGTATGTTGGTAAAGAGGCAAAATGCTTTTCCCAAAAATTAAGTAATTCCTCACAAGTTCACAAGTCTTTATATTTTTCACAAGTCCCATAAGAATGTGTGTTGTGACTGTTCATTGTGTTTTTAAAATGCCTGGGAAAGAGTGAACAGGTTAAAGAAATTCAGCAGCATCTACTTGAAGACCAAGGGTTGTTTCTTTGTGCCCCCCTGCAAACTCCTAGGACACTGGATAGTATTTAAAAATAACCCCCAAAAGAGTAATTTAAAACAAAAGACGGCCACTGTCATAGAATAAGAGGGGCAATATGATATGAAGCTATGTAATCATGTTACTAAATGCAGTACTGATGGCTAAAAGCTTAAACTTTACAGGGAAGAGTGTAGTGAAAAAAAGTTATGCAGAACAGAAAAGAACGTTTTGGCAAACTCAGACTGATTTATGATGGTAGGAGCAACTCAGCAGGTTTGCATGGTTTTGACCCTAAACCTGCAAAAATATGTTGGATTTGGCAATGTTTCACTTGGAGTTTTTGGCTTCCTTCAAGCCCAGAAGTCAAAGCAACATTTGGGATATGAACCAAAGCCAAAGAAAAGGTTTGGATGAACCATACATACCATAACAGCCAAGTTTCACACAACTCTAATTTTCATAATGGTTTTCCCCTTTCTTTGTTTTTTTCCAGAGCTCCTTTTTTATTTCTGAATCTTAATGGATAGGGGTCCCTATGCCCAGTAAAAGCCTTTTTACTGTATGTTCAGAAGAAGATGAGAAAGAAAAGCTCAAAGGTTTTCTCTCATTTTTGTATTACAGCAGAATTGGGATAAAAATCTTATTGATACCATCTGAAATGTTGAGGTGTCTTCATGTCCATTTTGGAAATATTTTGTACTTTTGGTAGAAATGATAACATTAGATACTTAGCCTTCCTCTTGCGTGTGTCAGGTTGCAAAACGACAAGACATCCAGGACACTGAACAATTTAAGGAAGGGATATAGTCTGGCTTCTTTCTATCACTTTCTATCGCTTATTAACAAGTAGCTCTTAAATCTGGTCATGTAAATACCACTTTCCATGAAGACAGACATGCCTGTACAGTAAATGGTGCGTGTTCTGCATCTCATTTGGATCTCATGAAACTGCAGGATACAATATGTTCAACCTGCTGATCTCTGAGAAAGTGTCTCAAATCCATAGTCTTTGTGTGCACATCAGACATTATACATATGGCAAATGATAAACATACCATATGGGATTTGGGAAGTTAAGACTATCAAATTCCTATCCCATTATTTTTTCTTACATTGTATGGTGAAATAAAAAACATATTATTCTTCACATTGTTAAGGAGTAATGTTTGTGGCCCCATTTATAAGGTTACAAAACTGATCACGCTTTAAGCTTTCCTTTTGCCTGAAAGTTTTCCTGGTTACACTCAGGTTGTCATTAAAAAAAAAAAGTGGGGGG
>VXBX01009897.1:361155-394984 GCA_013400415.1 Scytalopus superciliaris | reverse complement strand
AAATCTGGTTCCATATAAGGTCACTACTAATGCTCTGAGGCTGAATTACTGTAACCTGTGTGACATACCTGAGTGGTTTTTAGATATTTCCACAGAATGACTATTAGACTACAAGCCATGCACAGCAGTAACTTTAATTAACATCTGCAGTTTTTGTGATTGGTCCCCACAGCTTGGAAATTCATTCTAGAATGGTGCATCACAGCTACCCTGTGTGGGTATTAGTATAAAAACTGTGCCTTCCTGATGAATTGAGACTGAGTTGTTGCAACAGTGTTTTCAAAGAAGGAATCAGCTATGGATCCTGCCCTTTCATGCAACTAAAACTCGCTAATCTATCAGTGTAAGAACTGGATCAGATACAAGATACATCTACTTATTTTCTGTGTCCTGGTCAACAGAAAAAAACCCCACACCTTAAAGTAAAATAATACAAGAATTGGTGCATGAAAAAATAAGATTAGGCAGAGTGGTTTTCCTCAGTATACTGTCTCGGGTGGCTTTAGGGGCCTTTTGACTAGGAAATAGCATACATATTGTCATGTTTAGAAGCTATAGAACTTATAATCAATAAGGCATTTAAAACTTTTGGGCACTCATATTGGGGCTGAGAATCACCCCAGATCCTTGAGCTGTGCAACTCAAAATGTCATGTTAAGAGTTCTTCCTTTTATGTGGTTTTTAAGCTTGTTGCCTAGTAATGTCCTTAGGTGCCCATAATTCTTCAGCTGTGAAAAACAGTGAAAATAGTTCCCAGTTCACCTTCTCTACAGCATTTATGGTCTCTTGCTTCTTTTTCAATAGTGAATGTTCCAAGCTGAAAAATCCTGCTTAAAATTTTGCCTTTCCTTGTTGCAGACAGCTTGGAGTTGTCTTTCTTAATTGAGAGAGTAGTTTCTTTTCAAATTATTTTTAGCACATCTGGAAAGTTTTGTGTAGCAATTATTTTGTGTGCTTTATTTTAAAAAGATAAATAGGTTTTATATGTATTTTAAATTAAAAATATCATAGAAAACAGGTCCAGAAGGGATGCCACAGTATCTTTGAGTGTATCCATAGTCCAAAGTGAGTATCAATTATACCACTGTTGTTTCTGAGAGAAGTTTGTCTAGCATGTTTTAGTGACATATATAATAACCTTGTTCATAATTCTTTGTCCACAGGTATTTAAATATTTATCTATTAAGTTAGTCTTTTTCTGTAATTCCAGGCAGTTATTTCTTGTCTTATCCACACTGGACATAGCGAACTCACTTTTTTGCCCTTATCCTTTGTGAAGGCCTGTAACTGCAAATGCATATCATATTCCTTAGTGTTCTCTTCTTGAAGTTGATAGACCCTGATTCTTTCAATCTTACCAAAGAGGTTATGTTTTCTAGTTTTCTTATTGTCCTTGTTGCTTTTCTTTGTAGTCTTTCCAGTTTTTCACATCTTTCAGTCAATAAAATTGGATCCAGTTCTCCTGCTGAGATCTTGCCAGTGCCAAAGAAAACAAAAGGATTACTACTATATATACATCTCTCCATAGTGTTTTTTTTTGCAACAACATGACACTGTTGACTTGTCACCTTAGTGTCTTGATCCTTTTCTTTAGCAGAAAAAGACAACTTCTTAATCAGTTATTTCTCTTCCTGGTTTTGTGGAGTTGTCTCATTCTGCTGAAGTGTATGACCTTGTCTTTATTACATAGCAGGATTTTTTTTCCCTGCTCAGTTCTCAGGCTTGGCAAGATAATCTAAAGTTTCATTTTTTTGTGTTTTTGTACTGATTTCTTCTGCAAATTTGTAGTCTTAGTCTTTGGGGTTATTAAAGAGTTGAATATCATATGACCCTTCAAAAGTCCATTTTTTAAAAACATCCTTCTAGATTAACAGTGAAGTGTTGGTGGCTCACCACAGTTTCCCAAGTAATTTGGCATCCGTGGTACATTACTTTCATTTGGCTTATATTTTTCTTTAGCTTGGTTGTGTAAATATCTTGAAATTTGTTACCAAATATGACTGCTGCTCTTGTTCTTTGGTAAAGTCAATTACCCTGTCATATGAAAAAAATAAGTAGATCAAGCTTTTAGGTAAGTTTACATTGATTCTTCTAGTTGTCTAAACATAATCTGAAGATTACTTGGTCCAGTAAGTCTCAGAGTCAAAACTGACATCCATAATTTTCCAGTATTCCTTTTTTTTCCTCTTTCCTGTTAAGATCAGAATTATTTTTCTCATTCTCTAGTTTTTTGGTATCACAACTGTTCCCCAAGATTTCTCAAAAGAACTTTTGTTTTCAACAGTTCTGAGATTTTATCTGTCATTTCTAATCCTAGAGCAAAATTTATTCTATCTAGTCAATAAAAAAAATCATCCCAGTGTTAACTGTATTAGCTGTTTGATCAGCACTACCATTGGGCAAAGACTGATGTAAAAGAGCATCAGCCTTTTGGTGGTCTTGGCATAATGATTTAATAAGTTCACAGATGTGTAAAGAGAATAAGCTTAACAGAGGAAAGCCTCACTCAGGATAGCTTTAGTAATTTTGTTTGTATGTGAGTTTATTCATGACATTGTTTTAAAAGCTTGCAAGTAAAAAGGGATAATGCTGTCTCATCTAATATAAAATGCTTGGACATTACTAGGCAATAGGATATTAGAGAATCCATTTCCTAATTATGATAGTTAAAGGTCCCAGTGGGGTTTGGTATCTACCAGCATCCAGTAACTTTAGCAAAGACAGGTGGAAAAGGATGGGGGAAATATAGTTGTAGCCTCAGGCAGATACTCAGCTCATGCAGCTGTTTCATGCATTCTGGCAACATGACTCAGTTAAAATCAAATAACATTCCTTATGCCAATATTTCTTACCTGCATATGAAACCAGTTGTCTTTCATTTTGCAAAAACATGATAATTCAAAGAGCATTAAAAAAATGTACTGTTTCTCACACAGAATTTATATCTTGCAGCTGCACACTAATCCAAGTGAAATGGAGTAGAGTTTCACTTTATCAGCCAATCATAACTTTAAACTGTTTTTACAATTCATCGTACAGTTTTTAAAGCCAGATTTAAGTCTGTATATGAAAAATAGTCTACTTGATGTATGAAACCATAGATTAGTCAATATGTATTTAAAAAAGTACTTCAGTAATAGCAGAAGAATGACTTCAGAGAATTTACGGACTAAACTCTGAATGATACACATGGTATGTAAGTGTTATGCCATCAGTGCATTTAGGACTATATGTGAGAGGAGTAGCCGAAAAATATAGAATCATAGAATATGAGGAGTTGGAAGGGACCCATCAGGATCACTGAGTCCAACTCCTGTCCCTGTGCAGGGCACCCCAAGACTCACACCACGTGCCTGAGAGCATTGTCCAAATGCTTGGTTAATTAGCTAAAATAATCTCTGTTCCTGGTACTCTTTTATAGCTGTCATATTTAGATTATTAGTCTATCCCACATCATAGAATCATAGACTTATTTAAGTTGGAAAAGGCCTCTAAGATCACTGAGTCCAACTGTTAACCCAGCACTGACACTAATTTAAAATTTCATCTTTCCAGCCCATATTTTTGATTGTTCTTCAGCAGTATTTTTATTCTGTACTGGCTCAGATAAACTTTTTAATGTGTGAAAAGGGTTTTTTTGTTTTCTTAGAGGGTTATGGTACTTCAGAAATTAGTCATGTGGTTGTACAACAACAATTACAGCAGTGGCTGCATTGGTGACTGTCATGATCTCCATTTACACAAAACATTTCAATATGATCAAACTTAGGTACACCCTCATGTACTGTTTTGCTAATAAACTCAAAGTATGACTTACAAAAGATAGCCCCCAGGAATAAAAAAACTATTCAAGTTTTACACCTATTTCATCCTTTAAAATGCCATTTATGATGCCAGATATATTTTGTAGTTGATACCATTTAAGATATTTGTCTATTTTTGCTGTCATCAAGCTGTTAAACATTACTATTCAAACTTTTTCTTTTTTTTTTTTTTTTTTTTTTTCTTTCTGTTTAGCAGCTTTCACATGGACTTTCCTTTCTGAGAGTTTGGATGCTGATNTTTTTTTTTTTGTATGAAAAAGGCCTTTCCTATTTCAACTTTGTGTTTTATCAGTAACTTCCTGCTATTACAATATTTTCTGGAAAAAAAGTCAAGAATACCTAAATACCTAAAACAGGTTTTACAAGTTAGCAGTTCTGCTGTAATTAGTCTTCAGGCTGCCTCTGGCTCCATGGATTTAAAACTATCAGAGTTTACTGTTTTGTGAAAAATATGTTTTACTTTGTTTGGACATGCTTGTCATAAGTTTCTCAGTATATCATTATACTTTAAAACCTCCCACTGGCAGCGTCTGGAAGGAAAAAATATAGTGTAAACTATAGAAGACCTAATGGCAGCTTCCTGCCAACGTTCATTCTTGAGTCAACAATGTTTGTTTTTGTTTTTGCTTTTGTGAAAATATGTCACAATCTAGTCTTTCATATAAGTTTGCTATTTTTTTTATCAGCCTAGTAAAGTATATATCCACATCTTCTACTTTCCCCTATTTTTTTCTCTTTTTCATTCCATGATATCTGTGTTTCTGGTCATACCACCAGTGAGTGTTTGCACACATAAATTATACACCTAAAAACACTCATCACTAGAAAATTTATTGCTTCTAATATCTTTCTCATGAACAGTTGTGTTTATTTCTGAGTTGACTTCTCTGGTAAAGACAGCAATGCTCTTAGCTTTGGTTCAGTTCTTTGTTTTTTCAAGACTTTAGATATTATAGTGTATATGGGACCATGTGGGCTTTCAACCATGGGCCTGTGCTGGGAATATTAAAATGGTTTTAGTTGATAAATGCAAGTCTGAGTAAAAATAATAGTAGATTGCTATCTGTATTAACTCTACTACGGTCTACCCTGCTGAAGCAAGGGGCAGTACATGGGTGCAGGATGTATCCTCCTGACAGAGCCTATAATTGGCTTTTTTAACTCCCTTTGAAACCCTATTTGGAGAAGGCAGGGAGCAGGAAGGAAGGTTGCTGTCCTTTAAGATCAAGAACTTGAATCTTCTTTCCCATGTCCAGGAAACTTGTGTTATTTGGTTTGGGAAATCTTTTATCTTCTGGGCCTCCTTTTGGCAGCTTAAGTACTACTTAATTAAAGTAAAGGAGAGACTACAAATACTATCTAGGAAAAGTAGATGCTCTTCTTTTCTCTTTAAAAAAAAAAAATCAGCAAAACAAACCAAATTCCAGAACTTCCTTAAATATTATTTACCAGTATTTTGTGGGTTTTTTGAATATGAAATACTTGCTGATTTGTAGCATTATAACAACATAGTAGTTAATAGTAATTATTATTTATATTACCTCATGTTAGTGTGCATTTATAGCAGTGAGGGTTACTCTTTTGTAATGGCTAATTTTCCCTCCTCTTGAGGTAGAATGTTGTATAACATGACATGAAATACCATGAAAGATTAAATTACATTCATAATGCAATACAGTAGGATATCAGTTATTCAAACAACTTGTATCACACTACATTTGTCTGGGTGATTCAGGGGTTTGTGTTATGAGGAGTCACTGTCAGACAGGAAGACATGTACAGCAGGGAAGTTTGGATAACCAGGATCATACTGCGTGTATTTAGGTTTTTTGTTGACCAGATCCATTATATGTAGAAAGGCTATATTTCTTTTTTTTGTTCATTTATAGAAACTCTCTGTAAGATTGTGATATAACACAAATTTACTGAACAGATGTTGCATTATAAGCCATTACTTTTGATCTTGCCAAGAACAGTAGATTATAGATAAGTGGCACCAGCACTAAAAAGACCCCAGACTGAAAAAGCCAACTTAGAACAAGAGAATTGTTGATCTCTACTTTTGAATAATAATTTTATTTACTCATTGTAAACACTGTTTCTTAAAAGGAAAAAAAAAAAAGCCCTTAAGTTTTAAGTACCCAGCTCTCTTCCTCGATAAAAAAATATTCTAAACGCATCTTATAGGCATTTACTAACCTCGAAATACCGGTTTTCCGAGTAACCCTAATACAAATCGACTGCAAGAAAAGTCCAAATTTCAGTAAAAAATACCTGCAGCTGTCTAAGCCGTGTTGCCTAAATGAATGAGAATTATTGAAATCTCCTATTGTCTCTTTTGCTTTGTAGGTGTTTTCTGTGAAATTCATCTTAGTGAGGGGAAGGAATTTAGTAATTATTTATGTGCATATGTGTGTGCTCATTGAAGTGATTTTGAAGGTCTTACGTATGCACCAAGAAGCCGGAGAAATTAGATATTTGGAAATGGAAATTGGTGGTCTTCCAGGCAATATTGGATCTAAAAGTGCTAAATCCTTTAATAAATAAACCTTGATTCAGTCTGGAATGTCTTGGCTTGATCTTAAAGGTGATATTATGAGGGACTTCTAGCTGTTGACTAGCCTCAAAGATAATTATCTACGCATTCCAATCTTGTTCTGCCATCAGCAGTGTCTGAGGCCTAAATAGAGCAAATGTTATTTCCACTAGAAATGTATTTTATTTAGACTATCCTTGTTCCCAAAGATTTTAAAAAAAAAAAATTTGCATCTGATTGGAAATACAAAGAATAAAATAAATATATGACCACTGCCTTAGAGTCCTGTGTGCTCAACACAGGAGTCATAATTTCAGCTGTTGTAGATATTTTTCTAACTGTGACATTGTATGTTGTGAGCGCAGTTATACTTTTGGTGTTATTACTTTTGTTGGGCTGTAGATGAAAGAATAATTTTTCTTTGCTGAATATTTTGGATGGAACATCTCTTAAAACATCAATACAATGTAAATTTCATTTCCTGTATCATGTATTGGTGCTAATTTGAGATTGTGAATAGCACATCTGAAACAGAATATATGTAATTTAAACATCAGGGAGTCATGTTTCAGTGTCAAGCATCTTGAAATGGAGGAAATTGCTCTTCTGCCTTAAAAAACTGGTACCTTAATTCATAGTACATAGTTGTTAACACATGATAAATCTAAGAATTCTTTGATTGTTTCATAAGTTCTGCTGGCACAAGTGAAATGTAAATGTGATTCCTTTAAGGATTGCTGAGTATAGCAGAGGCTTCTCTAATGAAGCTTATCTGTGGGACAAAAGCTGTACAAAGAAAAGGAAAGGAAGCATTAATTTATAAATAAATTTAAATATGTATTTTTGTAAACACACTCTAATATAGTTTTAATGTGTTTTTACTTGTGGGATTGCGTGTTCCATGGATAGGGACTACAGACTTTAAAAAATACTTCAAATGCACAACTTGATGAGTAAATAATCGTGTCTGTTCTCTGAAACCAAGCCTGTCTTTGGAAGAGAGGGAGTTAAGAATAATAGAAGATATGTCCCAATGAGAGTTATTATACAGAACATAGACAGTGGAAAGTGAGTTGGTTTACATGAAAGGTCAAGCAGATCCAAAATAAAGTTCTCATCAAGGCCAGCTTAATCCTCCCATCTGTAAGTCGTGCCACTTAGCCTGCGGTCTTAGTACCCGTATATTTTGCCTCAAAATAGAGTGAATAATAAATATCAACTTGTAGACATGCATATTTTCTGTTTATACTCTCCTGCATGTTGCCTCATGTGGGAAGAGGCTTGAGAGTCTCAGAAGGAAAACAAAATTTTTAGCTGAGGAATAAAAGGCAGATTGTGTTAGTTAGAGATTCTGACACTATGTTTCCTTTTTTCATCTGGTGAGAAATAATGTTGGTCTCATAAAACTTTGTCTAATGTATTTTGCTTACAAAAATATTTATAGCTGTATAAAACCTAGGCTTTTATAAAGCCCATTGCTTTGGTATCTAAATAATGCCCAAACAAGAACAGCTAAATAGTAAAATATTTAGTAAATTCCATATAGCAATTATTATGGTTCAGGCCAAGGCTTTATAGTACAATTTCTCTTAGTTTTCTTATTATAAACTGATTATTCCTTCATCTATGTGGAAAATTTCTTCATAGTACCTAAATAGAATTCCTGCATCCAAGGAGGTTGCCTTTCATGAGGATTCCCACTGTAATGTAATGTGAAATGTAATTTAGGAAGCACAAAAGCTAAAAAAACCCCATCAGTCAGTGGCAATGCGTATTTGGCTGGACTATCATGAAGTATGAGGGGAGACAAAAAGTTTAGGTACTGGAACTCTGAGTTACAGTATTTGCATTTTTATACTTGCTCCCAATTCTCATAAACTGATGTGACAGAATTGAAATCTTTGTTTTCTTTGTAGATGAGGTGACAATTTAAGTGACAGCTCTTTTTGTTCATTGGGAGATTCTCACTGGACTTTGTTTTGGTTCAGTGATACTCAGACAATGGGGGTTTGTTGCTTAGAAAAGAGCAAGTTCTGTAATTCAGCATCTTTGTTGTTCCAAAAAATGATAACCGCTTATGAATTTCACAGAGAGGTAGAGACGAATTTTTCAGGAGCTAACCTTGAATAAAACCATTGTCATGCAGTCTCTTACTTCTCTTTCCTTCCTTCAAAGAGCAATTGAGGAAAAATTTGCGGTTTTGGAAGGACATTATTCATGGGCTATTCTACTACCCTTTCCGGCGTTATCTCCCCCACCTGATTTTCTTCTTTCATGTCTATAATCATAACAAACCATTCCTACAGTTTCTTTTCTGCATAATCTGTGTGTGTATGATACTGCACATTGTGTCTCTGCAGCATTGCATTCTGGCTGTGCAGTTATGTGTGAGGATCTGTGTGGGTGCTGCATAGTTTCCTCTTGGGCTCGTGTTTCTGTAGCATTGACGGGCTCTGTGACTGCCCTCTTGGCTTTTGCCAAGTGCTGGCTGTGCTGCTCTCAGAGGCACAGGCTGTGCTGTGACCTCTCCTCTGGCTCCCTTTTTGCACAGGTTCTGTTTCCTGACACTGCTGTTGAGTTCAGTTCAGCATCCTGCTCCTTCCACCCATAGGGAGTTTCCCTCTAGCATGAGTGAGGGGAGGCACCATGATCTGGGACTGATTTACCCAGCAAGTTGCCGTGTGGTAGGTGAGGGGATAGTTCCATGAACAGGGGTTACTATTTGACTGAGATTTCTCTTTAGTGCTCTGAAAAACTGCCATGTTGATTGTAAACTGCCTTCCTGGAGGAATTCCTGCTGACAGATTCTCGGTCAATATTTCTGCTTCAGCATATGATCATTCCTGGCTTATCATGTGTTAGAAATGGAGTCCAGTTGTCAGACATTTTGGTGTCCCTGCAGGCCTACCTTGACTGTCCTATTGGTTACCCTATCCTCATAAGCACTTTACCCCACAGGTAAAGTTGACTCATAAGCACTTCTGTTCCTATTGACTGGTCTTTTCCTGAAATACCCCTCCAAAATGGATTTTAATTACTTTATTTTTAATTATTTTATTTATTATTACTCTCATGGTAAGCTTGCTGTGCTTGTGTTCATTCCATTGTCTGATACAATGAACTTAGTCAACTGTTTGTAGTCCTGCTCCATATGTTCTCCAGTACTTCCCCCATGGCTCTGAAGCAAGCTGAGTAATGATACAACTACCAGTTTCTATACCAAGTATTAAAACTTTTCTTAGTAAGAGTGATCTGTAGATGGGTGTGCCAGAGCTAAAACTTGGTGTTTTATGACCGAGATATGACTTTTCTTAAGGTTATTTTTGTAGTTGATATTGCGCTCTATACAATAGGAAATAATTTTAGTTCTTAACTAGGTCGCACATCCGTACCACTTTAGATGTTCCAGGCCAATAAAATGTTATATAAATAGCTTTATATTAAAAATGCCATAGAATTAACTAAACGGGGAAATACTATCTGCATTAAGAGAAGATAGGTCTTCCTTGGGCATTCAGTACTCACATGTTAAATGTCACAGAACTAAAGATGGCATCAAATCTCTCTGGTGCAGCAGCTATACCTTATCTGTTATATGGATCTTTTATTTATCTTGCTGCTCATTAATATTATTTAGCTTGTGTCAAACCTTGATAGGAAACTCTATTTTCTGATGTTTGTCACATACAACTATCCAAGTTTTTTCATACTAGAACATTTTCATTCTAATAAATCTTGCCATTTCATAATATGTAAGCAGATTGTAGAGTGTGGAAAAACTCTTATGTACATAAACTACCTGTTTGCAGTAAGACTTTACACACACCATGTGAATCCCTGCTGCTTTTGTATATATTCTAAGGGAGAAGCATTTCTAACTTTAATAATATATTGGGATTATGGATTAAAAGCAGCAGGGAAGTAGCTTTGTGCAGTGTAACCTAACAAGGGTGCTAAGAATCAGCTTTTGGCAAGAAAACTCCCAATTTGCCCTCTCTCCCAGAAGTTGACCTGGTGGATGAAATAGTAGATGTGTGTATGATTCTAGGCATGCCTTCTCCAAAGATCAACATTTGTACACACTTTAGTCACCTTTTATACGCAGTGCTATTGACATTAACCAGAGAGGCCAGTCTGACAGCGCTATGCTTTAACACCAGCTAAAGAGTTGCTCTGCTCCACTTGCATGGTTTATCTAAAAAGACTCAACACTGAAATCACACAGTGTAATTGTTTTCAGTCTATAAGAGTTGCCTTCCAGATACAATATCCTGTAGAACAATTGAGTGTCCTACTGAAATCAACGTATATTCAAAAGCTAATTACTTTTATTTATACTTCTGAAAAAATTAGGTTGAGCTCTGTAATTTATCAATATATTATATCTAACTTTCCTTTCACTTGAACAACTATAAAACACCTTTCATGCTCCTTTTGTAATTAGGTTTAGAGAGTATCAAAGAAGTGTAAGAGCAGAGCTAAGGCCACCAGCTGTTTAAAAAAATCAGAGACTTGCTCAAATGAAGCTCAGTTGAAAAGAAAATTATGAAGATATGTCAATGAAATAACCAATTTTCAGAATAAATGCAAAAATAAAAACTGCCCTTTTTTTTGTTTGGTGGTGATTTGGCTTTTTTTTGTTTGGTTGTTTTTGTTTTTTAGTAAGTGGACTTGCAAAATTGTTCAGGTGCTTGGTCTTTCTTTCATCACAGTGCATGTCTGAATGACTTCTAGAGTTGAATGGGGCCAATAGTGAGTTAGGCCTTGTCAGTGTGATGTTTACCTTAGAAAAAGAACATTTGTTGACTGATTCTTGCAGCACTTTGATTACTGTGTCTTTATTGACATGGTCTGAGGGCTGTTTTTTTAATTTTTAAATTTATATGGCATTGCAAAATCAGAATGTGACATTAATTACTTCATCCTATAGCACTATTTTGCAATTAATGAAAGAACTTTTATTTGGGATAAAACATTCCAGCTGCATCTGTGAGGAATATTTTGTTCTCTTGCCCATCCTTTTCAGTTTTGCTGAAGGTCCCATTCACATTTTGACACTGCATTGTCATACAGAGTTTTTTAGTTGAAGTCAATTGAGAATACTCTAAATGGGGTACACTTGTGTTTCACCAGATGAAGTGTTTAAATAGATGACAGTATTCCTGGTACTGCAGTGAAAGCATAATTTTTGTTTAACATAGCTTTTATGAGGATAATTAAAATATTTTAAATCCTACTTTTTGTACTCTCAGTAAGGATTTTGATTTCAAATTCTGTGCCATGGAATCCCATTTGATAATTGTGTTTCTGTGTTCCCATGGAGATCCAAGCCCTCCCATGGGGACTGCTGTTTCAGTGCATCTGGTAGTTTGTGTTACACTGTCACTCCATTGCTGGTTGATGTCACTGGGCCCTCTTTGCCTAGTCCTTTGTGCGTTTTGAAAAACCAACCCGGAATTTATAATTATTCTACTTAATATTCCATCAAATCCTTCACTTATTTTGTTTATTTTCAAGTTTTTAATGCTCTCAAAATATGATTACGTTTTTTTTCTCCAACAATATCCAAAGTTGTGAAGCACAACATGTGTGTAATCTCTTTGTTTGGAAAGGTGCAGGAACATCAGCCTCCATAACTATACTGGTTTTGTTAAACATCTTTCCTGGGTTTAAAAACTGTGATGGAAGAAATCAGAAGTGAGGAATTTGTCTATGGATGACAAATGGGATGGGAAGAGTAGAAGGGAGGGTGACAAAGAACTTATTTCCATGTCTTGCAAAGCTCAGGATGACACTTTGCTACATCTGTGTGCTTTTGTGAAGAACACCTTTGTAATACAACAGTTGAGGCAGTTGTACACTGGAAAAATTCCATTAGAAACAGAAAGAAACAAGGTATTTACAAACCATATTGCAGGACACTGTTGGCAATTTTAAAAGCAGTGGGTCCACTGACTGATGTTGGACCTCCCATAGGTGTGTAATTGAATTAGTCATGAGATGAACTGGTTCTCTGGTACAGGATCCTGGGATGCCTGGCACTCACCCTTCACTGTGCAAGGCACTGGCAATCCATTAGTGTAAAAAGCTGAAGTCTCCAGTCTGAGAGTCAAAAGAGCTGGTAAGTGGATATTTGTGTGTACAAATTCAGGATTTTATCTGTTTTCCCTCATCTCTGTGAATGTGTTTTCTATGCCCTCTTAGTCCAAAATAAATTCATAGGAAAGTGACAGAATAAATTCACAGGAAATCCACCAAGAGAAGGTTTAAGGATTATAGTCTTTCCTTTCTTGCAAGATCATGCTTAATCTTGGGGGAAAAACCCCAAATATTATTTTTATTAAATTAATCTTCACAAAATTGGAGATAACAGAAATTTATATGGTGTGTAACTTGGAGAGGGAAAGAAAAGCAAAAAAAGCCCCATTTTCTTAGTAAATGGAAATGAAAACAAAGTAAAACTGGATGGATTCTTACACTGACTGACTTATCAAAATGCAGCTGTAATGGAAGAATGCAGTAGTTTGTTAAACTTATAAAAAAGTTCTATAATGGTTTTATATAATATTAAAGTAGAAGAATCTCTAAGTGAAGAGAATTATTTGTTTTCTTTTACTATCTAAAATTTTTACAGGATCTCTGTGTACTAACACAAGTTTAGGTTTTAGATTAAAGTAGGCATGGAGTTTTTGTATAGCTACTGATACTTGAAAAAGTCAGGGAAATTCAAAACTCTTGTATTTATCACCAGTATTGTTGCAAAATGAAGTACCAACCCTCTAAAGGTAGTAGTACTGACAGTACTAACAATACTAACCTTGACTGCTGGAAAGTTGCCAGCTTTTTGTCATCCTGTAGAAATATATTATATTTGAACTGGGAAAACATGCAATTGTCCCTCCCCCTCCTCATTCCCACAAACTGGAACAGTATTATGTTAGCCTGAGTTGTGCTGAGCCGAATCCAATCTGGAATTAAGAATGCTCCAGGGCATTTTTAATAAACTGTCATTCATTTGAACTCTAACCTCCTTTAATTTGCAGAATCTGGTAACACAGATGTATACTTCAGCCACATTCATTTCTTTTTCTTTTCTTATCTTGGTGTGAAATGCTGCTGATAGCACTTGAAAGTGGGAAGCTGCAGAACAAATAGAAGAGTGTTCATTTAAAATAGACTCAAAACTAAGAAATACTTACAATAGTTTAGTTTGCTGGGTTTCTGCCATTCTGAAATGTAAACTTAATTCTAGCGCAGATTTTAGTGAAACTCTCAAAGTGCTGAGGTCAGTTAAGCTTTTCGAAAGTATGAAAAAAATAATGGCTTTTATTAGGAAGTGCAAACGATAAACTGAGGCTGTTGCCTTGCAAAAGGGAAGAAAACCAGTTAACAATGAATTCAGGGCAGCGAGCCCTCCCGAGCTGCGGGCTGTGCATTCACTGAGGGTCTCACAGCAAACTCTTTCAAAATGTGTTTTCTTATGAATTCAAAAACTTGTGTGTGTGTGTGATTAGGAGCAGTTAGACTACGAGACACAGCTGGGGAAAGTGACCAGGCTTCCAGGCGGGAACAACCTGGCCAGCTGGGATCTGCCCTGGGCTGCCTCCCCCCCTGCCTGGCGGCATTGCTGGGTAGGGCCCAGGACCCTGCCCAGACACAGGTGGGATGGGTTATGGACCAAACCCAAAAATATAGACCAGAACCAGCCACTCTGGGTGGCTTGTCTGGATTTCTGTGCCAATAAATGCCTTAAGAATGCAGGTGTGATAATTAAGAGTTGGGTTGTGTGGGCTTCAGTTTGGGAGGATGAGCAGGATGAGGTGTTACGCGGTCATGAATACAAACTTTATCCTGATCTTGGTGTAGAATGATAAGAAAAGTGTGTAAATGTGTTGCTTGGCTGTTGATGAACTGATACTTCCATAGTTCATTATCTGGAGAGTGGAAGAACTAAAAATAAAACTTTTAGGCAGAACTACACACCAGTGTATAGAGGAAAGGGCTTCTGGACTCACAGCGTTCTGTGCATGAAGTGCCCCTAAATGCAGCAAACAAGGTGTTTGCCATAGGTCGGAAAGCTGAACTTTTTCGCTTGTAGTCCTGGGTTTATTTCCATTTCTTACAGTAGAACCAAGAGGTGGTAAATCAACATGAAACTTTTTTTTTTTTTTTTTTGCTATAGTTTTAAATCTGAAACAAGAAAAACTTTTCTTACATTGAGAATTTGGTTCATGTTCTGCAATGGTTTTTTTAACCCCTAGACTTATCTGGGTAATACACCTTCAGGGTTTAAAGTTAATTTTCCATTGTAACACATCTGCTACAGCTGTATAATGAACATGTTAAGATGATTGTGTGTGAAACTTCAGCATTCGCTGATTTACACTTCATAGTAGTTGATTTTAAGAAACCCCCGCAGTTTCTTGTGCGCATGCCGGCCAGTTGAATTCTGCTGTAGGTGTTGGTGGGACAGTTAACTAGGAAAACGTGCAACTATGAACTTGGGTCATATTCAAAAAATGAAGGAAGAACTAGCTGGCAAATACTGTGTTGAAAGTGTAAATGAAAGTATAACTTTCAAGTCTACACGTGTTAACGATTTGTGGTTTCAAAAAGTTTTCATATTTAAGTTTTTAAAGTTTTTTTCCCCCGTCTCTTTTAAACTTTGATCTCTTTTGTCTGATAATATGAGTGTGTTATTAATAGACATTAACAAATCCACAGCTTTGTTTTTTACAAGACTTTAATTCACTGAAACGTTTTGAAATGTAAATGATGTGATATATCAGAACTTAGGTGAGGATTCAGTCAATCATCAGCTTGGGTGCTGAATTCAGCTGTACCTGGAAAAGGAGTGCAATGACACCAAAGATATGGAAGTGCTTCTGTTCTGCCTTTTTACATTCTCATCTGCCAAACAAATCTGTGAGTGTGGAGTGACTTGGTGTTTGCAGATACAGTCTCAAAGCTGGAGTCTCTAAGAATGAATGACTTGGCAGCCTTGAATTGGTACTTCAGTTTCCATTAATGTATGGTGCCTGGAATTAATTAATAGACTGGAGGCTCAGCAGAAACTAGGATACAGCTTTTAAAAGATACAAGGACAAGCCTAAGAAATAATCCCAGAAAACAGGTAGAAATATCATATTATGTTTTAGTAGTTGAGGCTTGTCCTTGTTGGATACAGCATGGGTTTACGTTCTTGTACTAAAGCAGAAGATGAAGTCTCTGGTTTTATATTAGAAATTGAGTCCTTTCTAAAGAAATATGTCTCTCTCCTTCCAGTTTGTTAATTCCCCCATCAGGATTTAAGTGCAAATGCAGCTTTTTTTTTTTTTTTTCTTCCTTTATTTCCCTCAAGTATATTTTCTCTTTGCTGCTTCTACTGTGAAAGTTCACTAGATAGTCATTTTAAAAAGATACCTAAAGTATCTTCGTGGTTTACCTTAGTTGAATCTTGCACCTGCAGAGAGTCTACTGCGTGATGTGCACACCTTATTTTGTTTATGCTACTATTATGCTGGTTTTACTTTCTGAATAGAAGGTTGAACATCAGTAGTTTCAATGCTATTGGTAATTCTGAATCTGCATTCATGAAATACAAATACATGGATTGTCCTGAGCATTTTTATATTAAATATGTATCTATATCTACATCTGAAATTTCTGAAATTTCTGTTATTGTGAGAAACCACTACCCTGAATTTAAATAATTGAAATGGCACAGGAAACACTTATAAATTGTGTCTGTATGTTGCAGTGGCCCAGGTTAAAGAGGTTTCTGATGGTCTATGTTAGTTCTTTTTTGTATAAATATTGTTTATTATTCAATGGATTAATAGAAATATTAAGCTTTTTTGTGTGTATTTGAAGACCACTGTTGTTACTTTTTCGAACAGTTAAGATAGGAAGAGATTTGAACAGCGACTCCAGTAAAATAATTACTTTAGTGTGTTCCCCCCCTCTCCCCCCACCCCCCCATGTTTATACAGATTTAAGATTTACTTGTTGCAAAGAATATGAAGCCTAAAAAGTCCTCTCTCTCAGGTAGAAGAACTGATGAATGCACTGGAAAAGACTAGACAAGAATTAGATTCTACCAAAGCCCGCCTTGCCTCAACACAGCAGTCTTTGGCTGAAAAAGAAGCACATCTGGCTAACCTGAGAATAGAGCGAAGGAAACAGCTTGAAGAAATTCTAGAAATGAAGTAAGTGCATTGTTTTCTCTAATTTCCAGAAAAAAAGTAAAGTTACTACTTCTGAGAGAGAAGGTTTTATGGGTTTTTTAAATTTGTTTTTTTTAATACATGTGTTTAAGTCTGAATCTAGGATTTTTAATAGTTGTAAGACTGTTAAATTCCTTTCAATGCATGTAAATGAAAAAGGTTTAATTTTAGACGTACCCAACAATTTGCATGAGATAAATTTTTGAAAGTGTCATTTATTACATGCAAATAAAAATATCAGCACTGTATGAATTCTGTAAGAAGTCGAGGATCTAAAGCCCTATCTCTCAGTGGGAATTCTATGTTGGAATTTCTGCTGGTGTCAGATTCAAGAAAAGGGGATTATTAACTTTATATTGATAGTGCAAAGTTTATTAAATTGAATTGGTTAAAAAACGTCCCAAACAAACAAAAACCTCTTTGCATACACTTTATTGCTATGTATATGTGTATAGAATGAAAAAAAAAAAAAGAAGATAGACATATAATTTAAATTTAACTTCCTCTGCACAATAAAGGTAAGTATCTGTAATTATGGGGCATTAAAGCTCTGATATGATCTTTAAAATTGGCAAAAAAAAAGGTGAACCTGTTATGACTTGGCTGGGCTGGTGTTTTGTTAACATTGAACAAAGAAAATTCACAGTTATAATTTTGAAACTGTTTTATTGAGGGAGGAAGACATATATAACTTCAGCTAGATTGCTACAGTTATCCTTGCATTTTAAAGGAAGGGAAATAATGAGAGAAAATGGTTTTCATAATGTTATTGTAAGTAAGGCAGAGTGGAAATGGAGTCATATGCGTATTAGAGCTTTCTAAAAGTAGTTTTTTAAGAGTGGCTGCCATGTCACATACATGCAGAAATGCTGTGATGGAAGCACAAATGTTTCAGTGATATTTAAAGAGTTTCTGGTTTTGACTTTAATGTGTCTATATCTATACAGAGAAATGGAATCACATATGAATTAGAGCAGTATGTGATATTATAGACTGTAATAGATACACTATTTCAGTTTTCTGATGTTCTGTTATATGTACATACTAATTCACCTGTCATAACTCAGATGCTATTTTCTCTATAGTGCTTTGGTCTGTTTCCTTCAGCATGTGCTTCTTTTTTTTACTAGTGAGAAGATTTATTTTTTCAAATCGTAATTTGCAATTATTGAGCAACATAGAGAAAAAACCCTTTAATTCTGTTAATGTGACTTTTTTGATTGGGTATACAAAACCTTTCAAGATGGAATCAGAGAAGACTGTTTCTTGTGGTGAGATGGAAAGAGTAGAATATGGCTGAGAGATGTCAGTGTGGTTTTGCTGGTCTAGGAGACAGAAATAGAGTTAATGAACAAAAAACCCCTCTATAATATCACAATATTGTGAAACAGAGAGTGCAAAAACAGACTGTAGAAGCTAGCTAAGACCCAGACATCTGAGGATAGAATAATTATAATTTTGGGTTGTAGTAATAGACTAAAAGAGTGTGTCTTATCTCTGACATTTTAGGATAATTTAGTAACTGGAAGCATTGACCGTAATTTCTATCTATCTTTTTTAAAAAAATCACTATTGAGGGATTACCATTTTTGGCCGCTAGCTTCCAGTTAAATAGGCATGAACTGTGTGTTTGAGAATATTCATGAAGATTTCCTAAGCTTATATTATGTTCAAGTTCCAAACATAACTCTGCATTTTAGGCCCACCTGGCTGACATTGTCAAGATCCATCTTAATTTACTGGCCACAGTTTTAGATAACTTCTTCAGCCATTATTATGTGTTCCTGTGTACATTCAGTTATTTAAGGAAGTTTAGAGTAAAAATGGACAGCAGCTTAATCTTGTTCATATCTGCTTGGTCTTTTTGAACTGCAAACTAGGTAAGTACCCATTAAATGAAAGGTAGTTTGATAACATCAACTTATTCTTAACTTGATGCCAATTTGTGAAAAAATGAGATTTATTTTAAAGACTTTGAAAGTAATACATTTGAAGAAGGAGCTGCATTTGCATGTTACTTTCTGAATATATGTTGGTTTTGCTATTTTTTTTTTCCAAATGTCTATTAAAAATGTTACTATATTAGTTCTGGAGGTAATATTTTTGGTATGGTCATATTATTTTAGCAGTGCAGACATAACTCATCCTGAAATGGAAGTTATGCATACATGTTCACAGGAAAATGCAACATGTGTTCAAATCCATCATTTTGCCTAATTGTCTTATTGCTTTGTGCTCTTTCTATCTCTGACCATAAAAAAAAAGAAAGGCATTTTTTATTTTTTAATAACTGATAGTTAAAAAAAAATATCTGTATTGTGTCCTGTGACAAAAGGCATGCTAATTTTTTTTTTTTTTAAAACATATTTATCATCCATAGAAATATATGCTGTTGGCCTGAATTTAAAATTTGGTAGTTAGAAATATATCCCAAGTCTACTTTTTCCAGACATTGTTTTTGTTTTCTGAGAGTCCACAAGTAGGAGCACAGCCTACTGAGAACTTCACAAAGCTTGCCTAGAAAAGCTTATTCATTTTGTAACATGAAGAGCTTGAGGGCAGGAGAAGTTTTGGCGCTGTGATGTGGTGGAGGTTTGTTCAGATGTTTCAGAAATGCTGTATTTGGGGAGCATACTTTCATGACCACAGTGCTTTCATACAGATCTCCTTTCCTATGTGGTGGTTCCTTCCAAAACTCATAAACCTGCTTGTAACAAAATTAGGTGGCTGTATAGATAGATAATTGAGTATTTATATAATACTAAAATCGCTTTATATGTGTGTGTGTGAAATAAATGCCTGCCCTCGTGGAAAGTGGATTTTACTCTATGGGACATATCATCTTTTTAGAAATGGTCAAAATTATTTTCCCTTTGGAAGACATAAAGTTTGACCTGGAGAGCCAATAGTCATAAAAGAAAGTCTAATGGCATGTGAGGGAAAAGATATTGTCACCCTTTTTGTTCGTTCAAGTTCTAAATTATATGCATTTTATCTTTGAGCTGCAACCACTGAAGTTAAAAACAAAACAAAAAACCCAACACCCTGAACTCCCCACCCCCAACTCTGTCATCAAAACTTGGGGATTTCTTGGTTGAAAGTCCTTAAATGAACTTTCTGTGGTGTTTATTTATTGTTTAAATACAAAATTAAAAGAAAAATATATTTCATTGTGGATATGCATTAATTTGATGATCTGTCAGTGACCTAGTTACATGTGACAAACACTGCACTTGGTGAGTGACCATGTTATTAATCTGCAAAAAGACTGAACTTCATGTTTTAACGTGAAGATCTGAGAATTTTTAATTTTTGAGATTCAGCAGTTAGTTACTGAGTGTTTCCTTTAGCTGTCAACTCAGTGCACTTGGTGCTCTGAAGCTTTCGGAGTAGCCTGAATGAAATTCTTGCCAAGAGTTTGAAAGGCAATTTCCTTGCCTTTAATAGAGTTCATGCCATCACCTGTGGGTATTGCTAAATCAGTTCTGTTGGAAGTGACTCTGCACTGAAATTCACTACAAATTTCCAGTAGAAAATGTATTGTCCCTTATGTGGAATAAATCAGATTACTTAATAATGAAGCATTGAAGGTTTTCTAATAAAATAATCAGCTACTAGTCCTTTTAGTCAATAATAAAAATAGGACATTGCTGTGCTATCCAAATATATATATATATATTTTAAATTAGATTTTGCAGTAAGCTTTCTTACAGTGGCAGTATAAAATTAAACATCCCTTCCTTTGTTCAAGTATGTTCACTATTTTTTCACAGAAAATAATAAATGAATATTGCTTATCTCTAGTTTTCAGTAGGTTTTTTCATTTAATGGCACCTGTGCATCGTCAGGGATGAAATACTTGTGGGAAGAAGGGGATAAAATGTTTTTTTCCATGAGGCGTTCAGTCCCACAGCTGCCACTCTGTGCAGAGGTGCTGGACACACACTGCACCTTCATCTGCTGGGTTAGTGGTTCAGCTGCTCTGCCAGACAAGGAGAGGGCACTTGTATTTGCCACTAGATGCCAGTCTTGGGTGCAAGACCATGGTGTGGAGCTGCTCGATTCAACAAATTGAGTATGAGCAGCTCCACGGGGCAAGCAGGAAGCTTGTCCTGTTGGGAGGAGAATGTGCCTCCTCCATTTGTCTGTCACCTGGTCTGACTGGTCCCCTCCTACCTTGTTGTGCAAGAACTTTAAGCGTGGAAAAGCATACAAAAGTCTTCAAGTGGATTTTTGAGGATGTTGGAGGGATGAAGTGAGTCTTTGAATGGATTCTGAAAGTCAGGGGTCACAGACTAAGGGAAAGATTGTGTAAAAAAAAAAAAAAGTAAAACTAAAGAGTAGGAGTTGGTAGGGAAGTCAAAATGCTTTATGAACTACTAGTGGCAGAAGTATAAGAAAGTTTACCATTCATCTGGTTTTCTGCAGACATACCCCCTTTTTTCCATCTATAAATTTTACTGGAGTAGAAGTTGGGGATTTCACATCTGTGTAGCAGCTCAGCAGGGGTTGCTGCTCTGACAAGGGTTGTTGGATGTCCAGAGAATCTAGACGTGTTTCCAGCACCTGGACAAATCAGCTCATGCCCCTGCCTTACATTCTCCTATTACTATTTCCATCCATCACCATCTGAAATTGACACCTGGGGAGGGAAAGGAACTCAACAGGTTTTCCTTTATTTATGTCCTAATTGCTCCACCCTAAGAGGTTCTCTCACCCACAGGATAGTGGTTTCTTCCTCATCACTGTGGGTACAGTACTGGTGAAAAGTGCTTCTGAAATCTCAGTGTGAGCACTAAATCCAGTGCATCTGGAACATTTCAGAATAATTATGTATGCAATTCACCTGCTCAGGGCAAACACGGGCCAGAAGCATGACACTCACTGACAGGAAAATTCCTGATGAAATTGCAGGGACTCTACTTGTGTGTAGTCATGAAGTTAATTTCCCTTTTTTGGGTTCCTCCATACAGCAGCAAGGATGAGGAAAGCAATATAGCAAGGTAGGAGAAATTGGCAAGGTGATTTAAAGTCAGAACTGCTCTTTGAAATGTGTGGAACTCACCCTTTAAAACCACTTCAAAGGACCAAATTCCTAAAACCCTGCCTGCTCCCTGTGTTACAGTCAGGAGGTGCGTTCCCTTGCCCTGTCTTTGCAGAAAGGGAAGCAAGAAGGTAGACAACTGCTTCCTCTTGCCTACACTGGAAACTGAGGTGTTTAACTGAAAGGTGTGGGCAAAGCTGTTTAGTTTATGCTCCTTTTTTAAATGCTAGTATACTGTAAAAAGAGCCAGCACCTACCTTGGGGATAGTTCTAGGCTAAATGAGTAGTGGATATATAGCATTAAAGGAGTCTCTTTGAATTGAAGTTTAAGCAAACAGACCAGGGTCAGATTTCTTAGATTATTAATAAAGTATTCTTTTGAAAGAAGGGCAATTTAAAATATTTTTTTACCTTTCCAGATCTAATACAGTCTATATTTGAGGAAACGTATCTATGATAATTTCTCTAACATTTCTTTACTCAAAAGATTAGGTAACAGCATAGTGCATGAATAGCTGTGAGGAAAAAATAATTTTCAGAAAGCAGTTTACTATTTTTTTCATAATTTTCTTAGAAAGATTATTTTAATTTGTTTCAACTGTGGTAATGTATACTATAAACATGTTCAGATAGCAAGTTGATTGTCTCAAAAATTGTGCCATTTCAAATGCAGAACACTAGACTGTTTTTTAGTAACCTGTGGACTGCTTCCATTTAATTGTAGGATTCACGCTGAGAGTGTAGAGAGTCATATCCCAAGTTAAATACAAACAAAACAGCAGGATGTTGATACAACTGTGACTTCCATAGGAAGTAGTTAGAATAGTAATGTGGTCTCCTTCTAACTTGGGTGGAAAGTCTCTTGTGACTGCTTTTGCCCCACAGACCTGTAACACAGCATGCCTTGACTAACATTTTTGACACCAACTTGCAAACACCATAAAGATTAGAGAAAGCCAAATGAAGGCTTTGTTCTCTGGAACAGAAGCTTTCTTGACTAAAATGAAAAGATGTTTTTCTTTTGTAAACAACAAAAGAGCACAAAGCAATAAAATGTTTCTCTCTGTGAGAATAGAAGGAGTTTACTTGTCAAAGTGCTTCTCTTAAAGACATATGAGTGTCACCAAGTTCCTACTCACTTGAGAGTTTCGTATGTTCACACTAAAGGATAGTATGCTTTGATTTTATTTTATAAGATTGTTAATGTTTGAAATCTCATCAGCATGGGAAGCAAGGGTGCCATTTCTTCCCTTCATTTTGTTTGGTCGTAATTTACTTTCAAAGTAGTTTGTCACCTGCTATTGAAAGTTTGTAAGATCAGTGTAGGATTTCTCCAAACCATGATATGAGGGGCTGTGTTTTGCCTACTTTTATATGGGTATCCAAGCAAAGGAAGTTGGAGCCTCTCCCATGTTTCCTGTCCCCTTTACAGAGTGGGAGAACGCAGGAACAAGCCTTTCAAAGCGTTTCTCTCCCAGGGAGGCAATGTCTTCCTCTCTGTTACGGAAAGGCAGCAGTGCTTCTTGTGTCACAAAGGCATTATCTGAAGGCAATCCAGAAAGACTTCACAAGTTCCTGTCAACACATAGTATGCTTGTAATAGTTAAGCATACTTTTCTGAGCTAGAAAATCAGTCTATCCTGTTTTCTTCATTTCATAAGAATTTTGGTTTAATTATCATGCATTTCCGTAAATAATGTTCCCAAGAAACTACAGAAATTTAACCTCCTGACTCTCTAGTTGCACAAGTGATCTTTCAGGTTCCTAAGATCCATATGGTTTGAGGCACCTGCCAGACAGAAGGAGATTTTGGTAGTAATTCCCAGTCTGTATCCTAGGAATGAAGTCTGCTTTCCAATTTTGTTGCCATTAGTCTTCACCCATTTTGGTACCTGGCCTCAGTGGAAAAAGAACAGTCAATGCTTTACAAGCTTTATATGTTGCAAATTCTACAATACGTATTAGAGGTTTAGTGCTTTCCCCAGAACCTGAATGGTAGAGAGATCAAGGGGGATCCTGCAGCTGCTTTATGAGGGAGAGACTTAAAGACTTTTGACTTGGGGGAGGATAAAGCAGGGGGAGGACATGTTTGAAGTTTGAAGAATCTCAAAGGAAGGTATAAACTGAATGTAGAGCTGTTGTTTCCCTGACCTCCCAGCATGAGGAAGATCAGGCACTTGCTGAAGTTAATCAGTGATCGATTTGAAAGAAAGAAGTGTTGCTTTATGGAGTGATTGGTTGGTGACCTTCTGGAACTTGCTTCTACAGAGGCATCAGCTGATTCAAAAAGGGATTAGACAAATTCATGGATGAGAGGTCCATAAATGGCTGCTTTTTTATACCCTTTGGTAGTTGAAGTTGACCAGTGTTCCTAAAATTTATTTTCTAGCTGAAGTGTTAACTCTTTCCTGCCACATTGCTCCCTGACACCAAAGGACACACAGTTAATGATCAGATGATTTCTAAACTCTTTATTTATTTTTATTTTTAAAGAACTGGTTATATTAAGTCAACTTTTACACTGTGGAAGGATCAATCAACCTTTTGCATCTTCTGTTCCCCTATAGTGGATTTATATAAGTGGATTTACAAGATGATATAAGTGACAAAATGATTTGTTTAAAGTGCATGTTATAAGTGAGATATGACAGTTACATGACATTTCCTAGTGACTGAACCACATAGGAGACAGACTGGATTAACAGTGCTTCAAGTTTACAGGTGTCTCAAGCTGCTTGAAGGACTTGGAGATTCAGAGTATTCTTGTCTTTTGTAATGTGAGTGAAAATTTGAAGAAACAATTGTAGTTGAAAATCCTTACCTTTCCCACTTCTTTCTTTATTTGTTTTAATCAATCTCTTAAAATGCTTTTCTGTTTTTTGATTTATAAATGTGTTGGGGTTAAAATACCCAAATTTAATCTGTGATATATCTTGAATTGTAGAATTCTAAATTCATGAGAGATTGAATAGTATTCAGACAGGGGCAATTATGAAAAGGACAGTATATAAAACTAAGATTGTCCTGTGAGTTAGTATTCAGGGAAACATGGACAATGGCAAAAGAATGAGGTCTGGAAAAACTTGAAAAATGAAAGTTCAGGTCTGAAATCTTTCAAAGGAAAGGTATGGTTCAAAATATGTTTCTATTTTCTAAGGAAACTTGTTTTTTCTGAACTTCCTGGGCAATTTAGCAATCTTTTTAGATAAAGAAGAAAAAGTATATATGCTATCTAGTAAGTGTTAAACACTTTTTGTCTGTTTTCTATTACACAACTTCTTTTTATTTTTAATGTAAGAAAATGTAAGGAATAAAAGCACTTTCCTGACAGAAGAATACTATGGGGAAAATCATACTGTGAAATTACTGATCTTGACAAAGTGATATATACTTTGTTTTAAACCTACCTTAAAAACGCTTTTATTAATTAAAAAATCAGTGAGGATAAAAATTATGAAATAGGATGGCATTTGTTTTGAAGTTCAGCCAGCATGGGATTGTAAAGGCCTCCATCTCTGATAATACATTCAAAAGAGCAAGTGACTCAAAAGTCAGAAAGGAAGGAGTAGGTGGCTGAAAGTAAAAAAAAAGAAAGAAAAAGTTAGGCTTCTGTTTCATGGATTCTTTTTTTTAAAGCTGACTGAATTACACCCTTGTCTACTGAAACCCTCTTAGTGTAATTCCCATTGGCCTCCGTGACACCTAGGGCAGTGCTGATCAACTGCAGGCTCCCATATTCCTAACCTCAGCCAACTCAATATGATTCTAGCAGATGTTTCTGCATTTTAAACCTCAAAATATGATGGGTCAGGGTTTGAGGTTTTTTTTTCCCCTTTTTCCAGTGGCAAATCTTGAATACTTAAGACTCAGGCCATGCAATTTGATGGTTGGAATTATGAGCTGAGGGTCTCCCTGGTGGGATAATGCTAAACTTAATGTAAACTCAGATCTTTGAAAATGGAGAACCAAAGAAATTAAAGGCTTGGATCACTTAAAGTGAATTAGTATATTATTCTTAAATATTGTATAAAAATATAGAATGTAAAGTGTGCTTAGAAATGTATATAATGATGTTTTCTGTTAGGAGGAAAAAGTCTTATAAAGTCAGGAGAAAACAGTCAGAAGCAATCAAACAGGAACAGGTTAGTGGTGGACAGGAAAGGTTTGGTTACCTTTCTCTCCTTCCCATTACTCCTTAGGTGCTGTGAAGTAAATCCACTGCTGCCTTCTTCCTGTGCTTCCTCATTCCTCCCTGTGTCCCCAGCAAAACAAGTACTTCTCTGTGTGCTGTGGAAAAATACATCTAAATTCCTATTGTTGAGTTTCCTGTGGCTGGGTTCTCGTGTGTAATAAGGTGCAAGGTGTGCTTCAAGTTTTGCAGTCTTGTGTCCAAGAGCATTCATTAATGGTCTCCAGGGTGCCTTCCCGTGTGCTTTGTAAGGTGTGACCTCACAGGGCAGCCCTTCTGCCTGTAAGGACACAACATTTAATCTGTTTTCTAACCGATATAATGACACCTGCAAGAATTTATTCTCCTGCAGGTCTGTACCTCTGTCTTGGAATGAGTCAAAGAGGTTGACTTTTGGAGAGGGAGCTCCACTTGTCCTGGTGGTGTTTGAGCCCTCCCACTGACCTGTGTATAGCTTACTGGTTTAGGGTGTGACCCTGGCAAGACTGATCAATCCCTGTTATTAATACTGTGCCCGGTAAAATGGGCTCCCTTCCTTCACTGGCCATTGATCACAGCTTAATAAACAGGATAATGATAAAAACATGTATTTTGCTATCACTGTCAACACTATCTAAGGAATGTGAAAGTGGAAACATTGTAATAAAGAGAATTCTTCAAATATAATTGGTAAAATACAGCAGCACACAAAAATGTGCTAAAGCACTGAATTCCTAAGGAACACCACCTCCCCTTTCAGTGCTGTGTTGCTGTTTAGCATAGACTAACAGATCATGGATTATGTGATGACAGTGGAAATTAGAATGAGCTCATCTCAATTTGTTCTGATTGTGAACAAAGTTGGCTATATCCACACTGTTGTGCAGTGTACCAGACTATCTTAGCAGAGCAAAGTCCTGTTTAAGAAGGTACGTAATATTAGTCTGTGCTACGTCTTATAGTCAAGCTGTTGTGTTCAAGATAAACATCACCTTAAAAGGATACCTTGGATTGCTTCCTTAGGGTAAAGTGGCTTCAACTGAATAGATAAACTTTTCAAGGTGGAAAAAAAAGCTTGGTGACAGCACAAACTTATGCAGAATATTTTTAGTGAAAGATTTTTTCAGTTGTTGGGTAATAGAAATGTTACATTTGTAGAGGAGCTTGCAAAATCCTAACAGGACTACTGTGCTTATTGTGCTGCATTTTAGTATTTAAAAGTATATTGGGGGATGAAAGTGAAAGGTTTGGGTTTTTTTCTTCCTCGTATTTAATAGTGATTTTCTCAAAACCCATCCAGGTTGAGTTTTGTAAATGTGTAGATACTACTGGGGGAGCTCTGATTTATTGGCTTAGATTAGAAATATAAAAATACTTTTTTTGTGGTTAAAATCTTCCCAGTTTCTAACTAGTTCTGCCTCAAACATTTTTTATCATAGTTTATCTTTGTTGCATTCAGCTCTGACCAAAATTAGGCCACACAGGCCTCTGATGATCACCATATTGCTAAAATCATTCTCATTTTGATGGATTATTCTTTTTTGCTTCCCAACAAATTTATCTTGCATTCTTTGAAGACTAGCTTCCATGGTTCTCATCTTCTAGGTGGGTGGGAAAATGTAGGCTGCTCTAACAGAGACAGTCATTAAATGTGCCACTTTGTTCTTTTGGATTTCACCCTCCTTGACCTTTATTATGTCAGGGAACAGAGACAGGTACTGAGGAGAAAATGTCAAAGGAAGGGTTTATAGGGGTGGGGGAACTTCGTGGTGATTCTGTTCAGCTGTTTCCATGTAATGGCAGGTTGTGTCCCAGAGGCTGGTTAGGAGAGTGATGCAATTGGTAAGAAGAGCTTTTAAATTAAAATGAACTGCTGGCCCCTTCCTCTCCCCCTGCCCCCTTCCCAGTAAAGCTCCAAAACAGAGAATTTTCTTGTCTCTATTTTGGAGATTTACTATGATAACTTAGAAGTGTCTTTTTGTGAGTTGGACAACTTCATCTGGGTCTTGTATGACTATCTCGAGAAAGACTTTAGTTTTCTGTGTGGTCTGTAAACAAAAGGTAAGCAGTTCACAACTTTAGAGGAGGAGCTGGTTCTGGGACTAGTGTGAATTCAGTAGCAAAAAGCAGAGATTTTTACATAACACCCAAGGAACAGAAGCCCAAGAAGCGTGGTAGATCATCATCTGACATCCAGCAACCTGATACCCTCTTAGCAGAGAGCAAAATACTCTGACGTTCATGAGTTTAAAGAAAGGACTTTTCACCTAATGAAAAATGTTTAAACTTACAACAGGCATGAAAGAAACTTGACTGCTTTCTAGTTTTGTTTTGGGTGCCCATTACTCTCCTTGCTCACCCGGATTATTTTGACAACTGAAAAGAAAACTGGTGAAATGAAAACAGACTATTTTCTGGTTCTTGTGGCTGTATATACATGTGTACCACCAAACGACCCACTGCTGCCCCTCCCTGTCTTAAAAAATAGTACCAGCATCCAAACAGGATGAAAATTACCTACACGATTTTTACAGTTGTATTAAGAAATAAAACTTAACTGTTTTTTCCCCCCTCAGAATAATCACCCTTCAACACTTCAATACTGGGATATTTTGTTTAGTCTAATGTAGGTTTTTGGTAGTATCTAGTCTAAAAATGAATCTAATTAACAGATGAACTTCGGAAATCCCTACTGTAATTTGGCAACTAAATGGATGGGGGATATCAGTATATGACAAGCAACTTCCACTTAAGGCTAATGTAACTATTACCTCATTAGAGGTGCAACTTTACACTCTTAAAATAAAACCTTTATTGAATTTAAAATATGTATTTGACAAAGGGCTAGCTGAACTTAGGGGAAACGGGCTTTGTGTAATTATGCTGCCTTTATTGATACTGACTAGCTTTATAAACGTTTATCTTAATGATGTTTCATTGTGATTAAAAAAGATAGCAGATACTCTGCCTTTTTTTGTAAAGTGAGCTATTGGAGCTTTTCCTGCTAAAGATGGGGGTAGGGAATGGAGAATAGTCCAGTTCCAGAGAGGAGGCCCCTCACAGGCCATATGAATCCACTTACATGTAAATTGCTTGTCTTTATGAATTAAGGTGAAGGTTATGAAAGAACTGCATTTCTGTGTTTATTGTAGGATTTTTGACAGTCTCTTTCCTCTTTCAAGTAAATTTGGCTTAAGTCCACAGTCAGTACAGTTTTAAGTAAACTCCTCTTTTGTTACATTAACAAGGTTATAACATCACTGAGGCAGATTTCCAGCTGCATGAATTGAGGCTTGAGCATGAGACTGAGGGGATAATTAAAACCTTAGGGCGGGTGAGTTAAACTACCAACTAAAATTGGATAAAAGGCTAATTGTCCATAGCAACACAATACACATTTCTAAATACCTGTGAAATAAAGGTAAATATTTGTGGTCCTTTTTGAATGCTCAGATTCAGTTTGTATTTTAGGGCATAACAAAAATCAAGAGGAAGTAAATAGAAAGCCAAAGAATTATTCCCCCGATATTGTTGTACTTTAGTTATTAATTGAAAAACAGAGTTCCTTTGAAGATTGCAGTGATTTTCTGACTTTCTTTACAATTCAGGAAGCATTTTTGTGTAAGGAAGTATGAGCCTCGCTGTGTGATACAGTATATCGGAATGGACTGGTTGGTGCTTTGTCAAAATTTGTCATATCTCTTTTTCCTTCCTCCTTTTTTTCATTATTGAGAGTGGAGTTACATACCTTTGGTGACCTTCCAGAAGATGACATAGAGTCAGGCAAGATGATACATTACCACAAAGTTAAAAAAACAGAATGGGTTGTAATGGCAGCTTGTCCTGAACTAAATGAATTGTGAAGGCCCATTTGTTATTCATTAGGAGAAGCAGAGCAGATTACTGTTCTGCCTGCACAGGGAGCCTTTAAACTTAAGGTCATTTTACACTGGTACCCTTGTGGCATGGACAGCATTTAATACATTTTTAACAGCTTTTACATTTCCATGGTTTGCAGCAGTGCTTGTTGAATCATTTCTCTAATGAAGGTGTTTTAAAGTAGTTTAGAGTTACTTTGGGGGGAAAAACAGGACAAAAAAAAAAGAAATAATTGGGTTGATGAAGTGACTTTATATACTAAAGAGCTAAGCATGCAGAACATATTGCTCTAAAGTAATGCATGCTGATTCCCACTGCTACAGAAGTACATCCCCAGGGAACTGTGCTTTTCTGTTGTTGTTGGTTTTGTGTGTGTTTTAAAATATAAACAGAATTACAGTTGTTTTTTTCACAGTGCTCATTCTCTTCAGAAAGGAAGGTCTGAGAATAGAAGTTTAGGAAAATTTTTCTGTGCTGTTTCTGGGTTGTTCAGGAGTCTGATGGAGAACATTCAACATTTTGGCATGTTTTGGGAAAGTGTGCATCCTGTTGAATGTGGGTATCTAAGGAACTCATCATAAAATGAACATGGAGTGGAGGGTAGGATTTTAGTGATGAAAATAACAGTTGATTATTTCAGTGCTTCTCAAATGGTTCAGTGGTGGTGTGGAAAGTCAAAGTAGAAAATGAAACAATCTGAGAACAACTTTTTTTCAAAAGTGCTGAACAAACCTAAAATTTTGTTAGCTTAAAGAATGATTTGTACCTCTAAAGAGAGGTTTGATAACCCCTGTTAAAGGAAGGAATTATTTCACAAGCTAACATTTTGTTGTGGACCATAGTCTCTCATATGCCTTCAAATTTCTTACCTTCAAATTATTTGTGGATTTAGCTGTCAAAAGTCAAATTGCAGTGACTTTATTTTTGTTCGGACAATATTAGAACACAAGCAATGCACTGAGTTTCAAGAATTATTGAAAAATAAGATTAAGAAAATGCTAATTTAAATGTATGATGGTGTTTCTCCCCACAGCCAGTCTACCCTCTATTTTCTTTTTCTTGTATTGCAGAGTAGCAGCATTCATTCTTGGCTTCATTGCCAATGGCTTTCACTTAGACTTTTTTTTCTGTTGATTTTACTGTTTTGTGAGGATAATTTTTGACAAAATACATGTGGATCACCATGTATTTTGAACGAGCATCTAAGGAAGAAAAAATGCAAGAGGAGAGTTCCAGTATTGAGGCTGACTCAGTAGTAAAATTATATTAACCAGGGCACTTGAATGTTTCTCTGGTGTTTGTCCCTTTAGCATGGAGTTCTCTCCTAATTTGAGGATTGTACCCTCCCCAGTTGTGAAGCTACTTCTGGTGCAGGACTGAGTCAGCCACCTCTGGGGTTGCCATTGCTTGGGCACCTTGTCAGCATTTGCAGACAGATTTTGTGGTAACTGTGATCAATCAAACACGAGGTAGCCAGAACAATGCCCGTGTGCCTCCAGAATGTTCTCTGCATTGTGTGCTGCTAAGATGGTCCCTGTGACAGTGACATGCCAATTGAGGCTTTCTTGGAATAATTCCAGATATTTGTTCTGCCACTGGAAAGGGATACATTCAGTCACCTGTTTTGATTCAGGCAAAAGTTCCAGAGTTTGAACAGGTTAAGGACCCACAACAAATCAAAACAAATAAAACAAAAATAACCTCCTGAACACTGGCACACATCACACTATTCATTGCAATGACTATTGAGTCAAGTAGAGACACTGGGAGAAGAAAAATCTTTTTGAGAAGATAATTTGTTTCTAAAACAGGTGAACCACCAAGCAGGTGGGGGTCTCAGAAAGAAAAAGCAGGTGTGGATAATGCTGAGCATATTGGCATACTCGATAATTTTGGCAGTCTTCTGTTTGTATAGGTGGGAGTTTATAGTGGCTCAAGGTAAAGAACAGCAGATTCCAGGCTTCCTACTTGCCAAAGAAGCTTGCACGTGGCTTCCAGAATCCTACTTGCCAAATCTATGGAAAGCCTGAGAAAACTCCTATAGTTCCCTAAGTTAAGGAAGCACAAGTGGGACAGGAGCAGAGCTTAAATGAACTGGACAGTAACGTACTGTATATTCTTTCTGAAATGCTAATGTACTTTGTAGGGAGGTGGTAGTAACAATAAAAAGTCAATTGTTAAAGTCTGGAAAATGAAAGTGAAGACATTAAAGATACAGATCATGTGCCTTGTTCCTTTAGAATTAAGAGGTGTAAGAGGGACAAGCTTTGGCAGAACAAAAGCAAATATTCTTCAGTGAGAACAAAGCATCTGTTGTCTGAAATCTGGTACAAGCTATTTTTAGCTCCATTGGGAGATAGGGGAATTGTCTATGAAATTTCAAGGCACTGGAGGGTTTAAGTTGTATGCCCTTCAGAGATTTTGACAGTATGACTGAGTCCCTTAGAGTCACAGCTGGGAGAGTCTGGGGTTAGCAAAGCATATTTTCTTAGGGACAATAACAGAGGTGCCAGCTGTTGTCAGGAACCATCATGTCAGTAACATGTGGTGAATAAATGTGGTTGATAACTATTACATTAAAATTTCTAGTATCAGAGATAATTTTTTTCTCATTAGTGGAATTGAATGATCAGATCTTCAGCTAGTTTAGATCTTGTAAGAGAACAAAACAAGCTGACAGATTTCTGTGGTGAAAAGCATCTGGTTAAATGAAGTGAGCTGCAAGAAGCAATAGTCATGACACAGTTGGGCAGAGACAGATGTGCAGATGAATAACCAAAATTAATAGCAGGCACCCTTAAAGGGCTGGTTAATCTGCCAGTAGAGAGTCTGTCTCTTTTCTGCCCACTAGTACATCAGCTCATAAAAAATACAAATGAGCTCAATAGCAGCAAGAGCCTTAAGATCTGCTTCCTCATTAGTGAAACTTCAGAGAAGTGTTTCCTATGGCTCCGTATCTTTTTCTGCCTCATAAGGAAAGTTCTAAGGAGGACTTACATAGACTCAGTTCTTGGGGCAAGGGAGAGCAGATAGTGGAATGAAACTACAAAAAGAAGAGTCTATCTTGAATTACTTTGGCAAACAGTATATTTAAGGATTTTAAAGGTGAAATATGCATTAATATATTTGATAAGTGCTTTTTGTGTGGGGGAGATGAACTGTCTTGTGTGGTTTATGCTTTTGTTCATGTTGTATCTCATTGAGAGCAGGACTGTTAATAGATTATATTTGGTACTCTGGTCATTCTTAGCTATTAGGGTAGCAAAAACTCCTGTTTCGTACAACTGGGACCAACCTAAGCGAAAGCTCCAAGTATGGCTTTTCCTGGCAGTATGGAAAAGTTGTAAGTTGTGTGTGTAGTGTTGAAAGATAAAGTTGCAAATTTGTTGTTGGTCAAAATGCCCTTTTCAGAAACTGAAAATAGAAAGCCAGGGTAGAGCAAGCTGAGGGAAAGAAACCCACAAACATTCAGCTTTAGAACAATTCTTTCTCCTGGAGATGTGTAAGAGCTGAAAAAAGAAGTGAGATGGATAAGTAGAACAGAGAGAAGAGGTCACTGGTCAAGAGGTACACTAGGAGTTGTTCAATTGTAATGATAACTGGAACTGATAAAGTTAGTTAAGGGGAGTTCTAGCACTAAAAAAACAAGAGCATGTAAACAATTTTGTTCCCTCTGTCTTACTTCTGAAATTGCCCAGTGAAAGCTAGAGCTTGGTTCAAGCACTCTCTCACAATTTATCTTCTCCTTGACCTTGTGTTTGGATATCATCATGGCTGGGCTTCGTGAACGAAGATTTGAGAAGGGCTCTACCCACGTTTGCTACAAGCGCGCTGGTGGCTAAAAAGGCCAATGCACGATAGGCAAGTCCGGTTGCAAAAGGCACAGTGGAAAGTCTCCACAGGCTGTATTGGCGAGGCACGGTTCTTTCTGTGCTGTCTTTTTTCTTCCAGACTGAACCTGCGTGTGCTCTCAAAGGAAGCAGCAGCGTTATGGATGGTGTGTCTCCATGCCTCCTGATTGGAGGCCAGAGCGGACCATTGATGGTGGTCAATATGGCCAAGGCTGAGGTGTTGTTTGAGGGAGTCCTTGTATCTCCTCTTCGGGGCTCCTCTCTTGCGGCAGCCGGTGGCAAGCTCACCATAGAGCACAAT
>VXBX01009897.1:336118-354137 GCA_013400415.1 Scytalopus superciliaris | reverse complement strand
TAATCCTTATTTTTTTTTTTTTTTTTTTTGGTTTGCCATCTTGACAGTCTTAAACCTTTAATTTTTGTCCATTCTGTCAACTTGCTGGTTTGGTTTCTGACTCATGACTGGAACAAGCCAACTTCGCACCAGCTGGGGACAGAAGGTAAAAGGAGAAAGCAGGGAGAGGTGGCTTGGATTGGGAGAGGTTTGTGCTGCAGTCATCGTGGACATGGTAACTGTTTGGTACAGCTTGGAAAAGGGTTAGCGAAGTGTTGAACATGTGTCCTAAAAATGCTGTAGGTATTTGTAGTGCTACAAATGATGTGGGAAGTCTGAAAGTGTGCCTGACTATAATAGTAAAGGAGCAGAATTTTACGGGTGAGTTGTGTTGTGGAAATGCAATGTCAGTTTGTGAAGAGCGCACATATAGAGACAGTGGAGTACCTGTGGTTGTGTGAACTGCTGCCTCAGAGATAACATGCACTGGGCTCCAGCACTGCACAGAGCTTCAAGCATTGGAGCTATGGTGTGTTACTTTTGCTAAAACAGGGATAAAATCTTTTCCTAATCATGGAAGACATTGCTTTCTTGTACTGTAATCGATATGTATGTGTTTGTGATTTCATATTGCAAATGCAGGGGTTTTTTTTTAGTAGGATTATGTAACTCCTGAGTTAGGATAATTTTGATGCTGATGATGTTTACATTAGACTCTACTGCAAATAGTGTGACTTAAACTTTGTGTTGGGTGATTTGCAATAAAAGGTGTTTGAATTAGAGAGTGGGTTTTTTTGCCTGTGAGCATAAGACCTCAGCAATATGGAAAGAGTAACCTAATAAGTAAATTACTTGACTGGATGTTTGAGCTTTCAATATTCTTGTTTTATTCTTATTATTTTCATGTTGATAATAAAATAATCTTGAAGCATGAATTAATTCAAGTAATATAAAGTTTGTGCTATCCTGCTGCTTGCATGGTATCACAGTAAGCCACTGCAGCTTAGAGTTTTCTTATTGATTTCCTGAAGACTTATTTCATCACTGCAATCTCCTCCTGGCCATAGCATAGTTTTTTATTACTCTTTCTTTATACATTTGTCCCAGAATAAATTCCAACTTGCTGACAGCACAGCCTTGTACTAACAGAGTAGTAGAACTAAAATATTATCATGATAAAACTGCCAAAATGAAGTAGAGGGACACACTGACTCTGTTTTTTTTTTTTTTTGGTTTGTTTTGGTTTTTTGAATGTGTCATGTTTTTGAGTTGGTCTGAAAATGCAATAGTCAATAGGTTTTAGTTAAATTTTGTACTGCAATCTCAGTGGATGGAGTGAATATGCTGGTAAGTTTTCCATGACTGATTTCACCCTCTTGTGTGTCTTAGCCTCCTTTCACACATCCTGTTCTGGCTGCAGCTGAGTCTGGTTATGAAGTTGGCTCCTCAGGTTCAGCACTGAGGTTTCGCTGCTACAGGTGACAGTCCTGCTTTAATCTCTGTACTTGTATTTGCTTCTTATCCTAGTTCTGTCAAAATGATTAAAGTTAAGTTCTTTAATAATGTTGAATGCTTTTTCTAGATCAGATTGTTTTGATAGAAACAGATTTACAACTACATTTGTTATTTTACTATGAAATCTGAGGGGATGATGGGGATGTTCCCTCACATGATACTTATGAGAAGTTTTGCTGTTAAGATTTAGGAAGGTGGAACTTGGGCGTTTCTTTGCTGTAGTCAGCAGTACCCACTCTGGAAATTCTATAATGTCTTATGTAATTTCCTAAAACACATTTTCATGGTCTGCTCTAGTACAGTATGAAAACAGCACAGCAGAGGGTCTTTTTTTTTTTTTTACCTTTGTTAAGAGGCAGGCATTCCAACATTCTTTGACTCCTGGACCAATGTGTCTTTATTAGTTGTTTCGACATACTTTAAATCAGGATTTCTTCCTACAGTGTAGACCTTTACTATTTTCTTTTGCTGATTGCTGCTAGCATATGTGGAAATGAACTCATTTGCCCAGGTGGATAGTTTTTCCAAACCTTGTACTGCAACTGATGGTTTTCCATTAGTTAATTGATTGAAATAGGCATATTGCAGCTCCACCAGCCATTAATCTTCATTCTGCCCTGTTAATAAGTTGTTCAAGCATATCAACCTGTGTGATAAGGAAACTAAGAGAAAAAGCACAGTATCATGGCCACTATGTGAGCAGAATTAGTTCTGTTGTTAGTTCTGTCTTGACAGTTTGTGAGAAAATTGGTTTTTGGTTTTCAGAAGAAATATTAAAAAAATGCTTTCCTACTTGTGATCACTCCATGTTATTGAAGTAATGAACCTCAGAGAGCTCCTTACTTTCTTTGTGAGTGATAATTGGTTATTTTGTTTCCCCCCACATTAACTCACAGCAAACCAGCTCACAATGCTGCTGGCAACAACAGAATAAATAGAGTTCTCAGACCCATAGGTCGGGACTGACTGTCTTGTTGCTTTTGGCATCATTACAAAAGACTTACCTTTTTTCAAATAGGTCTTCCTTGGTCCATCCACATTCTTCTACTTACTAACATGCAATAAATATGGAAGCACCTCCCTCTGGTTTCCTCCTGGCAACTTTGTCAGTGCAAGCTAGTGCAAGCCTAAGTAAGCCAGAGTGCTTTGCAATGATCCTTCATGCCTCAGTAAACATCAGCCTTTGTAGCTGAGGTTAAATGATGTAGCTATTTTATTCAATTAAGGAAAATTTTCTTATTTCAAGAGATTGTTGGTTCTTAGTCCACTAGCCATTTCTGGCAGCATTATGAGATGAATTGTAATCCATTCAAATTTTAAGGAAGAGTGGTTTCAAAGTGTCAGTAAAAGGATTAACATCCTTGAGAACTTCAGATTGGAGATTATTTTTGCTTTTATTCAGGCAGGATGGTATCTCTAGCAAAATTACAGTGCATGTCAATTTGATAATATACGGTGAGGCGTGGAAGAATTTCGCTATAGTCTTGTTACTTCAGTATGCACAGATGAGCTTTTCCTTGGGCTGTTGAGAGTGGGTCATTCATCACATCTTCTAATGGAAGTCATATGTTGTGGAAATGTACTTTAGCTATTCCTATCTGAGAGAAATAAATATACATTGAAAGGTGCAGTTATCATTTGGAGATAACAGAATATAAAGGAGCTTTCAGTCATTCTGGAAAGAGACATAGGCTTTGTTCTAGTTCAGAGAATAAACTTTTTAGAGTCCTCTCAGCTGCATTAATTAAAATTCATCTGAACTTGGTAAAGGAAGAACTGAAAAAAGAAGATACATATGCATTACAATCAGTGATATGGTTTTTTATGTATAGTCATTTAATGGTACATCATAAAAAGGGAAGTAGACTTCATAATATAAAAGCAAATGATTAAGCAACATATAAAGCAGCTGTTGTGGAAGAAGAGCACATATCTACATGCCTGTAAGGCACAATATAGAAGTGCAACATTTTATTTGAAAAAGAGATTTCAATTCTGCTATGATTGATTCCACAGTATTCCTTGTGTAAAGAAAACATGAGAAAACACCCCCCCAAACTGTTTTAGATACTGTAAGTATTGCCAGGTAATCTAGAAGGTTTAATAGGAGCTAAAGCATAAGTGACTTTGAATTAATGCTATGTAAAGGTAATTATTCAATCTTGATAAAAATCTTAAATGTATATTAGTGGATATTTTAAGGTAATTTTTTATTTGTTTTCTTTTCATGAGCTGTATTAGTTTTAAAGTGAAGGTCTTCTTTAAGCTGAGAAAATATATATTTATACCTCAGTTAGCAGTATGTTGTACACTGTACAGTTAGATGACCTAGAATGTGAGACTTAATGGAACATAGCTGGAGGTTATGGTTAAACTCACTTTTATTATAGCCATTTTATACACTGTTAGGACGATTTAATTAGCTAATAAGCAGAGGAAGTTATTTCAACCCTCATCTATTAAGAGGTTGAAAGAATCAGATGGTCCATATGGCTGCATTTAAGCTTCCTGTTGTGTTGGGGTTTTTTGTTTTTGTTTTTTTTTTTTTTTTCTTCACAGTTCAGATATCTTCTTTGTATTAATCTGGGGGATCAAATAAGCCAGACATGCCTTAACTGGCACCAACAACAAAGACAAACGCCTTGTAGCTGTGAGACCTCATGAAAGCCAGACTTTGGTCTCTTTGACCTTTTTAATACCATTTACACGTCTACAGAGTCTATTAGTGACATTTTTCTTAAGGTGGAATTACTCACCTTTGAGCTTAGTATAAACTAAGAAGCAAAGATTAGATACTTCATATGACACGAAGTAGATGATGATAATAACAGGTTTTATTGAATGCATGATGCTTACATTATATTAAAGGAAATAAACTATTGCAGAATATGCATGATTCCTGTTTCTTTTGGAATTTTATTTCACTTAAGATAATCACTAAAAATAACTTACTATAATGAATAAATAGCTCTATAAAGCAATCTTCCATTCAGGAAATTACTCATTATATGTAATTTTCATGTTCAATAAGAGATTGAGGTCTATCCTATAACAATACAAATAGCAGGTCTACCGCACAATCTGAACTCCAGCACATTTAGTAGTCTAAATAATCACTATTCAGCTAAGTAATAAGTTACTAAAAAGAAACTGGAAGTGATATGCCTGTAGATTTGCTACATGAAGAGGAAGTTGGCTACCTTGACATCTGTTCCCTGGAAGAATAAATAGTCTTTCAGCTACTTTATAACTTGGCACACAACTAAAATTCAGTTGTCTAACTTTTTGAATAAATATTTATGAAGGGTGCCCTGCACAGTTTCATTGTGAATTAAGAAATATTGGCAGTTGAACTGATGTAAATCTACAGAGGACCAGAGACATTTCTTTTGATCTCTGTCTTACTAAAACCCTGTAAAAATGACCAGAACCTGAGAGCATAGTCTCATCCCATAGAGGCTGATCTGCTGAAGAAGTCCTGTGGGACGTGCTTTTGCTGAAAGGCACAGTCACAGGTTCTGAGCAGGTCACAGAAACAGGTTTCTACTTTGTATTTTTTTCAGTGTGGTTTTTGAATTGCTTTGTGGAGATATATTTATTGTAAGGGAGTTGTGAAAATTAATTTATTCTCTGGAAAGTTTTGATGAACTATGAAGTTTCAGCATAGCACTACAGCCAGCAGTTTTTTTACTGTCTAAAGTATTTTAAAAGTATTTTAAAATACTTTAGAAAGGTAAATAAAGAAGTGCATTTTGCCTTTCATATCCATGTATCCTAAAAACAGAAGCAGTAGGTTTTGCTGTACCATGGTCTACAGCTTTTCTTTAAAATGTGTTGTGTAAGCTAGTAGAGAAGTTTGTGTTTATCTGTGTTTGGTAGTTAAGAAATCAACATTTCTTTGTTCTGGCATTCCGTGTCTGACTAGAGAAACATTACTTTTTGCAGTGTATCCTGTAGTTATATTACAACCACAGATAATAGGCAGAAAAATTCTAGTTGCATGAGTCCCACTCAAGTAGAAATAAAGTAATGCCCTCACTTCTCTGCTACAATTTGGTATGTGAAAGGCATATCCTGTTACATCTATTGAACATTGTGCAGATGAATTTTGTTATCCAGTCCTTGCCTATTGTCTCATTTATTAAGTCGTACTTATGTGAACAAAACCATGGGAATCCTTGCTTCCAATGTTGAAGTGCGTTGACTGACATGTCTTAGTGATCTCAAGGGTAATCCTTAATCATAGCATTGCAATAATACATGATGGAGGTCAAATGGAGTGATGACCTGCAATTTTTCAGCAGCAGAAAGCCAATACAAGCTTGCTGTAATGGAAAATGAGTTATAAAGAGCAAGCAAATTCAGCAACAGGCAGGAATCAAAATTATTTAATCCAAGTATCAGCGTGTGACCAAAATTTACTAATGAAATGAGCTTTCACATTTATAGCTAGGTAATTATTTTACAGTTTGTCCAGTGGTGGGAGGAGGGGCTTCTTTCTTCACAAAAGAAGCAAGAATTTTTTTGTTTCACTCACTTGTTTATCTCATTTCAGTCATTATAGCAGAAAAAAGGTAGTGCATTGGTTCTCAAAGAAGGGCTTCTGACTTAATTTTCCTTGATGGGTTGTGGTTGAATCCACATCCTTCATCTGCCTGGAAAATGTTGTAACCTGTTGACTGGCAGTCTCTCTCTCCTTCTGCAACTACTGCAATAATGCTCTGGAAACAAAAAAGAAGTATCACTCAGTGTTTATGGGACACCTGGGGAAAACTGGGCTCCAATCCTTGTCCCAGTGGATTAAAAAGAAAAAATTAAAACGTTTTACCTTAATCCTTCAGTTACTCTAATTGTTTTACTTTCATAGAAAACACTTATTTCATCTGGATTGAGCCTCAGTCAGTTTTTGTCCAGGCTTCTACTGGACTAAGATATTGGGAAAAGAGAGGAATACTGGGACCCTGAGTGCTGATATGAGGTGCTGCCTATGGTCAGCACACAGATGGCATTTGGGTTCACTGCTTCTCTCATTTTGCGGCTTTGCCACCAAAATCCACCTTTGTATTGAGTTCTGTCTTTAACTTAGACAATTTAGTCCTGTTGCTGGAAACCTCTCTGTTTTAGGAGTCTGTTTACAAACCTGCAGGCCCAAATTCATGGGAACAGACTGGATTTCCTGGGTTCTTTGCTAAACTTTTAACTGAGGAAAAAAGCATACTGCATTCAGTAGTGGTGATCTCCCTCACAGTTCAACACAAAGCCTTAACTGCAATCTTAAGAACATCAGCAGATATTCAGGGCTGACATGTGCACGGTGTAGGTCTGTGGTATGTTGTGTGTTTGTGGGGGGAAAGCATGAGGTTGTAATTAAAGTTTTACATTGTACTGTGTGGAAAGATTAATGTGTTTGTCTGTAATGTGTTTCTTCATCACTGGGAGACAGGGGAAGTTCTTAATAATGATGACAAGCCTGTCACTGAAAATATGCCGTTTGGGCACTGGCATGAAATTAAGTATTGTCGCATAATTTGTCATATCCTNTTTTTTTTTTTATGGATCCCATAATTTAGGTTCTAAAAGATAATTTGCAGCATGTGTTTATGATCCTAGAGAAAAGTACTTGACTTTGGGCTTATGGAATACCACTGCTGTTCAATTTAAATGGATGGAACAAGCTGAAGTTAATACTGTCACACCGTAACTAACTCAGGAGGTAATAATCATATAACAAAGTTTACTGAATACCATTTTTCAAGTTCTTTGACTAGACATATTTAAAGTTTACTTAGGAAGTGGAGTAAATGCTATGAAAAAGGCAGGTAGTGGAAAGTGTCCCTGGCTATGGCAGGATGGTTCCAGCAAGATGGTCTTTGAGGTCTCTTCCAATCCTAACACCTTGGTAGTCTCCTCACACTCTGCATGATGGATTTATATTGTACCCTCTAGACATGGATATGTCTCTTTTTATAGGGATGTTTATATTTCAACTGGCAGTGTCCAGAAGGATGGATGCCTGGGAAAGCCAATAAGGGAAAGAAGTCTTTGCTAACAATCATAATGGAATTACTTAAAGCAATATATGTACAAATGTGGCAATGAGAACAGAGTACAAATAATTTAGCAATAAATTTCTGTGTTGAATTATAGACAGATTTGGACCAGATTTTTTCCTTCCCAGGCATTCCTATCATAGGAGAGATACCACTATAGGGACTTAAAACAAAAACAAAAAAAAAAAAAAGAAAAAAGGAAGAAGTTTCTCATGAGTTTTGCTGAATTAGTGACTGAACAATGCTTTAATATACCAGANTTGCCTTGTGAGAGATACATTTATTCATCTTTTTTTTTTTTTTTTAACGTGGAATTTTTATTAAGGAATCCGACACCAAAGAGAAGAAAGACTAGTACTTTTATTCTTTCAATTTCAATTCTTATAACTGAAATTTATAATAGCATAGTAATTTTAATACTGCATGAATAAGGGACATCCTTTAAGATGTTTGATCAGACCCTGCTCCCTGTTTCCTAAATCTCATATGTTAAAAATTGAAAACAACATGCAAATATTATATATATATATTTTTTTTTTTATGGATCCCATAATTTAGGTTCTAAAAGATAATTTGCAGCATGTGTTTATGATCCTAGAGAAAAGTACTTGACTTTGGGCTTATGGAATACCACTGCTGTTCAATTTAAATGGATGGAACAAGCTGAAGTTAATACTGTCACACCGTAACTAACTCAGGAGGTAATAATCATATAACAAAGTTTACTGAATACCATTTTTCAAGTTCTTTGACTAGACATATTTAAAGTTTACTTAGGAAGTGGAGTAAATGCTATGAAAAAGGCAGGTAGTGGAAAGTGTCCCTGGCTATGGCAGGATGGTTCCAGCAAGATGGTCTTTGAGGTCTCTTCCAATCCTAACACCTTGGTAGTCTCCTCACACTCTGCATGATGGATTTATATTGTACCCTCTAGACATGGATATGTCTCTTTTTATAGGGATGTTTATATTTCAACTGGCAGTGTCCAGAAGGATGGATGCCTGGGAAAGCCAATAAGAGAAAGAAGTCTTTGCTAACAATCATAATGGAATTACTTAAAGCAATATATGTACAAATGTGGCAATGAGAACAGAGTACAAATAATTTAGCAATAAATTTCTGTGTTGAATTATAGACAGATTTGGACCAGATTTTTTCCTTCCCAGGCATTCCTATCATAGGAGAGATACCACTATAGGGACTTAAAACAAAAACAAAAAAAAAAAAAAGAAAAAAGGAAGAAGTTTCTCATGAGTTTTGCTGAATTAGTGACTGAACAATGCTTTAATATACCAGACCTCTCTCAGAGTAAGAAATATTGCAATAAGTTATAAACTTAGTTCAGCTCTGAATTATGCATTGTGTACTTAGGCCATACTAGACCTATAGTATGTTTATCTGTTGACTTCCACTAAGATTTAGGGTCTATTTTGACTTAATAACTTGCTTTATTTTGTTTGACATATATTTTATGTCTTCCATGTGCATGGATACATAAGATACACAATCATGGGTGAGGGTCTTGAGAGAAAGTGCAGCGCTGTAAGTACTAGTAATAGTGGTTGTTACAGAAAAAATAACATATTCCTGTTTTTTCCTGTGTCTTGCCACTCCTTAACTGGTGTAGAAGTCTTAATAAATGGTAAGAAGAAGAAATGAAGTTATCTCGTTATGCTGTTATTGTGTTTTACTTGGTAAATCCAAAACACACACACAAAAGTTAAAAATCTATCACCATATCCTGCTGACGTATAGCTCTTGTGTTCAGTGCAAAAATTATTTTACAAAGTGTACTGCTCATTACATCCTGTTCTACACCTCACTTTGTGCTTCTGCTATTAGAAGAGGTTAGTGAACAAGTCTGTGAGCATATGGAGTGCTCTTAAATTTAGGTATGATTTATGATATGATGCAGATCAAATTGCACTTATTTGATATTAGAGATTATGAGAATATATGCATTTTAGAATACAAAAGTTTTCAGCAGTTTGATCTTTGTTGTTGGAGAAAGATGAAAGCTAAACTACTGCGTCTACAAATTCTTCGAATTCTGCACTCTGTGTCTTTTACCTTTTCCACATTTGGCTTCCTTTTACTTCATAGTTTATAAAGGAAGTCAAGGGCAAACTGCTGTTGTTATGGACCCCTCCTGTTCAGTGCACTGCTGAAGCTAATAATTGCTTTCTTGGAGATGTATATAAGAAGATTAAATAAAAAAATTCTGGACTTTTAGTGGAGGAAGTGTAATCCTCTGAGTTTATTAAGGTTTTAAGTGAGGTGACAGGGCAATCCTTGCCATTTTGTCAAAGATGATAGAGGAATAAACAAAAAGAAAGAAAATTCCAGCAACAAGTTCAAATCAAGGAAGCAATCTGCCCACAGACAGCTTTCAGTTCAGTGGAGTTCTTTGGGAAAACTGGGAATCTTGTATTGTCTTGCTTTGGTCCTGCTTTTCTAGTATGTTGTTCCTCTCCAGAAGGGCCTGTGAGGTTCTATGAGGGGAAGCTATGAGGGTTTTATAGAGTTAGTGTGGGTATTTGCTTTATTTGGAAATCTGGCTGCTTCCTGTCCTAGACCACAGATGAGCAACCCTGAATGTAGGGCTGTGAGTATGGAATTGTGGGAGATCAGACTGGAGGTGTGTTTGTCCACCTGGTTCCCTTTTACAAAGTCCATGGGCATCAAAAGACAGGACCTGAAAACAGTGCAATGCCCTTTGGGACCATTGATCCAAGGTCTGTTGAATGCTTATGAAGGGAATATCATAAAATACTTTATTCCACAGAATAAATTTCATTCTGCACAGAATAGGCCTTCTGCTATGGGGTTGAAATGTTGCTAATATGGCCATTAGCAACAAGAAGTGCTTATGAATATGTCGTTCTGTAGGGTGGATTTTCTCTCTTGAGATGGTTGGTGTGATAATGAATAATTCAGACCAATCTTCTGTGGAACTTTGGTAAACGCATTCTGGTGTAGAAGACAGATGTGAATGATTTGACTCAATTTTAATAGAAAGCTGTTAAGAAGGTTAGCGGGAGTGCAGTGTCAGAAACACACTTACTGACTGAGGCTGATCTTCCTGTTCTACAGAGCAATGCAAGTTTGAATTCTAGGAGCTCTAGAATACTGCAGCAATACATCACTATCTGAAACACTTACCCTTGTCAGGTCTTGTTAGCTGGGATGCAGCACTGAGCTGATGTAGCTGGCATCCTCCTACTTTGGAGTTACTTAATTTGTGTGAGGTCATGGCTGCACACGAGCCCTTTGAGCCGACAAACATCACGTGAAGCAAGATAGACTTCACTTCCATTCTTGCCTTTGCCTGGTTTTTTCAGCTGCATTACCTGTGGATCTTGGTTTACAAACTCAATTTCACCTTTATATTACCGTGTTTATCATATTGTCTGACATTGTAGCTTTGGAAAGGCCAAGGAAAAAGCATATCTGGAGAAGCAGCTATTAAAACACTGAACTATTTGTGGAGACTTTGGAATGGAAATATCATTTATCATCCTAAGCAGTGATTTCAGGATCAAGCTGAGGGTGATGTTCTAGGCAATGTAACATGATTATTCCTTCCTTAGGAGCTAGACAATCTATCCTTTTTTAAAATGATTATATATTGATGACTGAAAAGGAAAGCTTGACAAACTGCAGTGAAAATAACATTCCCCTTGAGAAAGTTTATTTGATAAAATTATGACCTCCTACTATAAATTCACTATTGCACTTTCCTCATATTTTTTGATCACTGAGAAAGTTTCCATGATCAAAATAAATCTGATGTGTTGAAAATAGAAAGTCTTCCTACCCTAACATTTAAAACACGACTTTTATGATTTCAAGATTTTGTGCACTATTTTGCCATGGTTTATTTTTCATATACAAAATTAACTTTGAACTGCTGTTTTCCCATACAAAATATTGAGTTATAGGGATATGTAGAAATTGAGAAAAAATTCTATGAATGCATTCCTGAGTAAAGATCTGTTAATTTTCATATTAAAAGTGTCTTCAGTAAGGATAAAACCCAATTCCATGCATAAATAGTAGGTTTCCTTTTCAGAGGAAATATGCTGTCAAACAGACAACTATTGCAGACATCCAGGGGATTTGCCCCATCTGAAAGGTGCTGCACTGTCACATCTTTGATTTGCTTGATTCTCCCATTGTGTTGCAGTCCTGTAAGAAAGTTACTATGGAAGATTGCTTAAGAAATATTTGTAAAAATACTGTTTTTTAAAATTTTCAATGGAACCAAACTATGATCCACCCCTGCTGGTGTTTAAGTGTTACTTGATTTTTAGAATGCAAGTACTTCTGCTTTTCTCACATACATTTGTAACCACTGATAGAATCAGAGCTTGGGATGTTCCCAAATGAGAGCTGTAAACTTCGTTATTAATACAGAACATGATGTATTTCTTAGGAAAAACCCCAAAATTCAGTGTTATTTAATGATACTGGTAGAGGAAGCTTTGAAATCTCTGTTGAAGATAATGTTATAAAAGTTGAAAGTGCTAAAACACAGACCTACCATATATAGTTTTTTAAGAGGAAAGGCCTTTTGCTAGGTGAACAGGGACATTATTTATTGACAATATATGTCTGCACAGTAAGGGATAATAAATCCACACAGAAAAGCAGCCACAAAATAATTTTTACTATTACAGTTGGTGTCCTGGGCTAGATTAATCCCTGTTTTTTTTCTAGTAGATCAGTTGAATGGCACTAGGGATTCATTTATCACTTATAAAAACACCCATTCTTCAACTGTAACTCCCAAAGCCATCACCTTCTCTTGTATCAGAATACAGCCAAATGTTGTGTATCTATGTACATATATGCTGATTTTACGTGACTTTTGGCAAAAGTTACCATAACATACCATTGCTCATTCCAGATGTTGTAAAAAATAAGATGCTTAAGCTAGAACTCCAAACAATAAGAACTTGCACTTTGGATGTATTTGCATCCCTTGAAATCTGAATGCCTTAAATTGCAATCAGTCCTTCTGTATACGTGTCTGTGCATGCCAGATTTCCTACGTTCTTTAAGTAAGATAAATTTTTTGCAGTTGCATAATGTCTAGTGCTAAAATTGAGTACTTTTGATCTTGCTGTATGAGGAGCAAGCACTGACTTCTAATGGATAGATGACATCTACCAGGGAAAAGCTGTGAGTTACAGAAACATCTGTGAGCATGCAAAAATTGCTATTCAAATTATTTAATCAATCTCCTTGGAAAAAATTTTATTCAGGATATTTCAAATTTAGGAGGATGTATAAAGGTGTGTTTCTTTAGCTAAAAAAATAGATTATCGGTTTAAGCGAAATAATATCTCTACTTTATATACACATATCACCCAGTTACTTTTACGTCTACGTATCATAACAACAGGTGGGCAACTCTTTTGATGTTTCTAATGTGATTCCTATTTTGTAGATTAGAATTGACCCAGAAAGAAACAAGCAGATTTAAACAGATTTGTAGAACTTTCCAAAACGACAGGGACAATAATGGAAAACTTTCTCATGGCAATCTAGAAGTAGTATCAGCACTGACTTTTGTGGTTCCTACCTTGGGTCACCTGTCATGAGGAATTTCCTATATGAGATGTATAAGCAGGTATAAAAGAGAGGTTCATGAATCTAGGTAGCCTGCTTTTCTTTCCTCTGAAGTAGGAGTGTCTTCATTATTCAGCCTCTCAGGAATGTTTGTTAGAAGTGCTGAAAACAAGGTGTATTGCTGTGTTGAAAGCACATGAATTTCCAGCACCCTGGTTGGTGAAGGGTTGAGATGTTATGAGCATTATATTCTCTTTGCCAGAGGTTGGTTACTACTTACCAAGGTATATCCTTCAGAAAGCCCATTGAGCTTCTGTCTTTATCTTTAAATGCTTAAATACCTTTCCCCCCCTAATTTGCCTTTAAGTAACTTTTTCCAAGTGATTTGCAGAATCTAGGACAGAGGCAAGAGGCACATCATTATCTCATGTCTGGTGCTCTAACTGTGCTGGGCAGTGGGTACTGGACATGTTCGTACTAGGCTAGTCAGTACTAGACATGTGAAACTGTTCTGGTGAAATGTGTAAGAATGCTGGGAGCAGGTAAGGAGATCAAAGATGTATGACAATTTTCAGTCATTGTGTCCATAGGCACATAGCAGCTCCCTTTTACTGTGCATGTTATGTTAACAGTTCATCTTTCTCTGAAAGCCCTGCCCTGCTTGCAGTTAACAAAGATTCATTACCTCTGCTCCAGCATTCCATGTCTGCACCGTAAGAGGTGGTGAGTTATCTTCCTGTTTTCATCATCTACCTTCAAATGTGCTTAATGCATTGCCTGTTGACAATAATTGTTTCCTTGATAGCCTAGATTTCTTTTGCATATGCTGGCAAAGATATAAGAACATGGAAGTATAAAACTCTCTAGTCTTATACAGTGTCACATTCTCCAAATAGCATTCACTTATGCAGCAATATCACAAATGAGAGATGTTATGCATCCTCTGTGGAAATATTTTTATAACTGCAACATGGAAAGAAAGTATATTAATTTTTTTCATCTTCACTGGTATCAGTACAAAATTTCTTTCTGGTGTAGTAAGAGAGCAATAATGAAACTACCTGAAGTTTTACTTCACATGGGATCAATATCAAGATATGCATGTTAATGGAGAGTAGTCTATCTCATAGGCAGCTTGAAGGAGTTTATTGAGATTCTAAGTACTTAGGCCAGTTAGTTCAAATCTGTATCCCAAAAGCTGTGAACTACAGATGAGTATTCGATGTTACTACTGTGAATTAAAATTATTTCTTAATTTAATGCCACAGTTCTTTGCTACTTAGCATAGTAGTGAGGAATTTATAAACAGATACTAATGAGACACTGAATTTTTAGAAGTAGTTCTTCCTAAGAGAAAAATACAGAATGAATGACTATCATAGTTCTACATCTTTTAAATTAAGAAACACCCCCACACACTAATATTTAATTGGAGAAAATTAGGAGAGAAAACAAGTTTTTTGTTCGTTCACATACTTCCTTTTTTTTCCTTTTTTTTTCTTTTCTTTTCTTCCCTGTTCTCTGGCTGTGTTTTGCAAAGTTCAGCAGTTGAGCATGACTTAAAAAACAGTAAAGTTCCCTTAGGGACACTTTGGGGATTAGAGACATACTGTAGTAGAAAATGTAAACATGATAGAGCAAAGAGCAAGGTCATGCAGAGCACTGTCTGTTAGCAGAAGATCTTAAAATTGATTCACTGCTTCTCTATAAATTCTCTCTGCAGAGAAATAATGATCTCTGACATATAGACTGGGTGATCATTCTTACAGAAAGGTTTTGCATAAAGTACAGTTGCTTAAGAAGACTAGAAAGATGACACTTTCAAATAATCAGTTCTGTTATTCCAGTCCAGAATTAATGGTCTTAGTGGAAAGGCTTGTTAGACTTACAAACTGTCAAGATGAAGTGAATTACTGTAACCTGAAGAAGTTTCTAAATTTGCTAGGATTATAGATTTATGCTGTGCTTTAAAGAAGAACATAAAGTGAAGCCCAGGTGAGGACTACTGCAGTATAATTGATCTAAGGTACCAGTAAATCCCAAGCTCCTTGAACTTAGCTTTAGGCTACAACATCAAAAATCACCATTTATTTTTAGTATAAAATTAGTTTGCTTTAAGTGTATTGCTTTTTAGAGCCCTCTGGCATCATCAGTGTTAAGTGTGTGTGCTTATCCCCTCTTGCAAAACATTATTATGGTGACTTTAGTTTCTAACAATATTTCCCTTTCCATCTCCCCACATTTTTGAGAGTGATGGTGAGCCTATCTCCTGTAGGCAGCACAGATGAATGACTCTGATGGACTCATTCTTTTGTGGACCTGAATTAACATCAACTATGAGAAAGGCAGAAGTGCCATGTCTGCCTGCCAGTGCTGGAGTTTGCCACTGAAAGTGTGAAGGATTACACAGGATTTTAATTTTCTAAAGTATTCTTTACTTAACATGCTACATCACTCCATGTTTTGGAGTACCAGGCTTTTAAATAGGACAGGTTTGTTCTGTTTAAAAAAATGGGAAGTTTTTTTTGAAGATGTGCTTTTTAGTCAAGGAACAGAATAGAGATATTGAAATACTAAAACAATTGATGGTTGCTGTTTTCTGAAGATTAAATAAGATTCTGGGAAACATGAAGAAGGTTACAGAATATTTGTGACCCTTTCTCAACTTCTACAACCACAAATGGATGGGATTTAAGGGAGGACCTTACAAGTAAGAATCTCCCTGTTCTTGACCAGCAAAGCACTTAAGCACTTACTCAGCTGAAGCATGTGGGCAGTTCTACTGAATCCAGATCTGATTTGCTTGTGAGAAAGCACATGTTTAAATGCTTTAGTGAAGAGGAGCAGACCACTCTGTGGCTTTCAGGACTTGACCCAGTTACTCAAGGAAAAAGTTCTTAAAGGGATTCTGTAGACTTGGAGTATAACCTTAATGGTGATTGCAGGCTTTTGAGTGCATTTTTCTACATCCTTGACTCAATGAACCATTAGAACCACTTGTTTCTGCTATGAATTGCATATATATATATATTTCTTTTATAGAGTTTCTCACTTTTCTTTCCTTATAAACTGTGTCTTCAGTAATTTGGAAAATTTCTTTTGCTAGTTGTAACTCAGTGACACTGTATGGAGAAAAAGGTTTGTCTGTTTTTTTAACAATGCACCTGTCATTGCAAGGGGAAACATCACATTTGGGGTGAAGAGACAACCATATTTAGTCAGTATATTTCAAATATATTACATAATTAAACAATTAATTGTGATCCAGAAATTCTGAAATAAGGAAGAGATGGAAATTCTGGATAGTGATTGAAATTTTGGATAGAAAAATTATTTTGGTAGCTTTGCTCCAAGCCATCACAGGGAAAAACCCTTGACCAGAGAGCACATTTCTCAAGTGCTGTATATGACACATGTAGTCAGGGGTTCTGGTGCAGAAGTCTGTACTGATAAAACAGTCATTTAGAATAACAAATGAAATTCAAGTATTTGCAATTTTCCTCTTTATCCTAGTTATTTTCCCTAATCTTCATAGACCATTTAATTCTTGATTAGTGCATAGAACAGCATGGTTATCATTACCATGTTTTTACTTTAACAAGATAGTGTGAGGTAATTTTTTTCACAAAAAAAGAAAATATTTGGTTATTTTTCTGAAGTTCCCATGTATTTAAAAGATGTCAATATAAATACAATGTATCTTATACCAGCCAGTTTTCTGAATCTATAGGATCAGAAAATGATTGAAGAAAGAATTGCAGTTATGGATGTTAATTTCTTTCTGTTAGAATTACTGATTTTAAAATGCTCATTGGAAGTTGAACTGTCATTAGTCAATCCTTTGTAAGAGAGATTGCATTTTATCTAGTGAGTTTTTGCTTTATCACAATTTTTCTCTATTGTTAAAGTAGAATTTGCAAATTCATATTTATCCTAATATTCCTTTTCCCCTGTTATCTAAACCCTGTTTGTCTGAGACATGTACCTGGTCCCACTGGCTCTAAGCAAAATGAATTTGTTTCCTTTTCACTGCTTGCTTAAGAAACAAGACTGGGTGTCTCCTGAACTCACTTTTGCTCTCTGCTTCAGTCTCCTTCCCTTGTAAGTCATTCCATATGTTTATTGTATGTGTCAAATTGTTCAAACTGTTATTTCTAGATTGTTTTATTTAAGATTTATTTTTAAACTGGCAAATACAAATTCAGGGAGCCTGCCTCCGTGTGGACCAGTGTTGACACCCTGTGGCTAACTAGATTAAGTCACAGATGAGTATTTAATAGGGATATCCTATGGGACATCTCACAGACTTTACTGCTTGAATACAGTAGTCTCATAACCAAGCTTTGTACTAACTGTGCTGCAGGTTTCTGCTCTCATTTCCTCAAGGCAATGTGTGAAAATAGCACAATATATATTGAATAACAACTGAGTATTACAGCTACTCTTTCTTATCCTGATTCAGTACCCTTTAACTGCTTCTATGTTAAAGGAAGAGCTGGATGCCAGGTGTACAAAAGCATTATGTGATGTGTTATATGAAGGTGTCTTTTAAACAGTCATAAAATCTACTCCTTGACCATTCCAAACATGCAGTTACAAAATCTTTAAGTCTTTTTTACTGCTGTTGTGGACATGGAATTTCTCTGGAAATTGTTGCTATATAATTTATTTTTTATCTTAATGTCTGTCTTTACATTAAGTGTAGTGCTTCAACTTTAAAACAAAGCAGTAAATTCAGAGTAGCACCACTGAATGCAGAGACTTTGATTGACTGGGAGTAACATGTACTTTAGGCACTGATAAAAATGTGGATTTTTAATAACATCCATTTGACTTTTACTTTAGATTTAGGGCATCATGGGAAAATATAAAGTCTTGGGGTGTTTTTTGTTTTTTTTGTT